>JAEQML010066973.1:0-19503 GCA_016904865.1 Pissodes strobi | reverse complement strand
TACATATAAAACTAAACTAACAAATATCTCTGTTGGTTTTTCCAACAGTATATTTGATATTATTTTCGGATTTTACATTTTTTAAAACCCTGAAATTAACATTTGGAAATTAAATAATCGGTCGCGTCCAGACTTTTTGGACATTTAACACAAAATTAAAGTAAATACAATATATGGAGTTTTCCCCTTATAAACTTACCTTTTCAGAACCGCCCTGTGTAATATGAGATAGTGTAATCACTATAAAAATTTAAAGCAAATCGTAAAGTTCGCCCATTCATCTCGAGTTGTTTGGACCACCCTGCAGAGTGATCTGCATAGAAAATAAACTGCTCGTTAATTGACCTCATGTTAAATGTTTGTTCAGTTTATATTTTAAAGATGCAATTTTAATGACATTTTTGTGCAATTTTCAAGCGAATATTTATGTAATATTTGCATACGTTTTATATACTTGTAACATTGAGATTTGTGGAGACGTTTGACTTGCGAAAATATTGTGGAAATATAGAAGATTCATTTTTGTGTACTGAAACTTAGATGATTGTTATCCATAAAGTTTTGCACTAACTAATTCAAAACCTCCCCAAAAAGTGTTAAACAATTTTAATGCGGTTTTACAATTGTACATTTTTTACATTTTTGCCAGTAGCGTATTCAGTGGGATCTCTTTGAAATTTTGATAACTGGTTGCTGCCTTCAATGCGAACTCATTGACATTATTTTAGATTTGCTGTAGGCTTGTCTTAATAGAGGCAAAAATATGTGTCGATTTTATATTCCTAATTTTTGTTCAGTATAATGTTTATACCAGATGGGAAGGTTAACTAGGGTGCTATGAACTACGTTCCTGCAAGACTTTATGGGCCACTGTAAAATTTTTTGCGACATTTTCCAATACTTAGGTAATTTTCCGTTTTTGGTAACTATACCACTTGTTATAGCTGAAAAAATAAGGCCTTATATAAACATAGAGATTTTGTAATATCTGCTTACTATATATGCAGAGTTTTTAAAGTTGATATTTTAAAAAATAGGGACGTATGGAATATTAAACAAGAGTTTTGAAATATTTAAGAATCTCTTTGCTAGAAGGCAAAATATATTCTTATAACAATGTTCGTGTATTGTAAGGAAATTGTTGTTCACATTTGTAGCCTTCTTGTATGGCGTTAATGTAGAACTTTTGTATCCAACTTTTTAAGCTGCTCCAAAATTGAAATGTTTATTCCAATTTTTAACAACATTGTCGGAAGCTTATTTTGAAATTTTATCAGATTATTGAGATAAAGTTTAGATACATAGGGACGTGAGGGTCAAAACAATTTAAATTTATAGTGTTGCCATTTTTTATATTTTAATCGGTTTTTATTGTTGGGTGTAATTTATAACTACATTTTTACAACTTGCCATAACGAATTTTGAGGTATAAGTGTTGCAATTCTCATAAAATTCAATTTTTTTTGATGGAACTAATTTTACCTATGTATCTACACATTAGCGAAAAAAATATAGTTTCCATATACTTACATATTTTTATATATATTATTTTCTATTTTAATTTGTGATTATAACATTCCGTCTACAAAGCGCTTTAAATTTAATTTTATTAGGTACATTTGTAATTGTACAAAATGTTTATTTTTACCTATGAATGTACAAAACTTTTTTTTAGCGAGTAAGCATGAGTTTGGACTGGTATATTTTATTTTTAAATTTAATTTTAGATTATTCTGCGATTTTTTGTCACATTGTACTTATAGTTGACATTCCATTTTTTCATATACGTTTATTTACAAATTGATATTTGTATTTTTGGCTATAACGATTGTGTCAAATATACTCGGTTATATTGAATTATTTAGTTTTATTAATAGACAGATTTTTTGCCTCTTAAAACTATCCCTACTAATAAAACCATTGTTCTGCGCGTAATCGTAATGTAGTAGTATAGGATCTGTATAGGTCTCATAAAATACGAAGAGCCCTGACCTTCGGATGCGCGGTAAACAGGTGGGCGAGTTTTCTTTGACTTGTCGATTTTGATCTACTTACAAAATACAAAATTATCACGACATATATTAATCCATCATTGATAAATGTATTTTGCAGATTGTCAATTCAATATGCGAAGAAAACATTTATTGATTTACCATCGTTCTGTTTCTAATATTTGGCCAGGTAACATCACACACATATGTGAAGTCTTTTTCAGCCGAAACCGAACCAATTGATACTGCATAATCCGGGACCTCACTTGATGCTGCTCTTTTAATTTTCTTAGTCAAGGTAGATGAAAATTGATCAAATAATTCAATTTTCATGTCCCTAATAGTTGATATCGGCCAGTTCAGATAAAATAATAATTTTATTTTAAACACTAAATTTAAATTAAAATCAAAGCTTCAAGAAATAATGCCCGAACAGCATCTAAAGTTAAATTATTTTGTTTAAGGAAAATTCAGGAAAATTACAATAATACCACCTATCATATGCCTTATTTAAATAGATAACTTACTGTTGGATTGTATTCCAAATAAACGGCATTGTGTTTAACTTCACCAGAACCGAAATACGACTCGAAGTGCAGCCGACTTTATTTTTGTCCCGACTGCAACACAACGCGAAATTAGATGAACTAACTAAAAAAATTATCACTCACTAGTTGTACACAAACAAGTTCCCCTAACCGTTTGCTCTAAAAAGAAACCTTTGACCAGGGGGCATTTCTATTAAGAATATTTAGCGAGCGAAGACGCGAGATCGGAGTGCAAAAATCATGTTAATTGGAATAACCAATTTTAATTATCCTAATTTGTAACACCCGGTGGTACTAAAACCCAGGTTGGAATTTACAAAACATGTTAAACCGCTAATTGCCCCAAATTTTCGGCGACTTAGGAATTTGAAGGGTTCTTAGCGAACACATTTTAATAGGAGAAAAACAAGCATTGAAAGATGGTATAAAAAGCTAAAAATCTTTGGGAAAGAGTCAGTCAGAAAATATTCTTCGCACGCAATAGCACGTTACTATGCCCAAGAGAGACCTCGAGAAATTAGTCTGAAAAAGTCCACACTCGGTAAATCGATACCCTGCCCAAAAACAATGGGAACTAGGAAAAATTAGTAAAACTATATCTATCACGAATGTTACGAAGTCCAAATGATTAAACAGTATTGACCAACTCGTGAAAAGTATCTCTGAGTATCAGATGCCCGCGGCCCGCGGAAAGAAAACAAGCAGTTAAGAAAAGTCATTTCGCCGAGTTAGGTGTACGAAAATCTATTAAGGCTTGGGTTGCAGGTTACGGATTAGCACTAAGACCTAGAGAGTAAGTTTAGCTGTAATTCATAATGATTAGGGTACTTGCATTTCTGGAAACATAAATGATGTATATCCTTGATATTTTTATAAAACTTTCATTAAAGCTCAGTGCTAGTACCAATCTGTATTTCATTTATTAGGGCATTTATCTTACCGTTTTACCAGATTGAATTTAAGCGTGGGGGAGAGTCAGCTAAAAAGTAAATAACAGCGATAAGTGTTTGTTATGTGTCAGGTGAACTTTTAAATAACTAGGTCATAACAGAAGAGTTAGGTTAGGTAGGAAGAAAACTTGTAGCGAATTAAGTTAAAAACGGGCCGCCACCGGAGGCAAACATTTCTTAGAGCCATGGGGAGGGGGGTTCAAACCCCCCTAAACTCCCCCCTTATCTACGGCCTTGAGGTAAGAAAAAAGGTGTAATATAGGAGTTCATTTCATTGCAAAAGAGAAGTATGTTTTTTTTAACAAGGATTTCTAGGTGCCGGGTTTCTACAAACAAATATTTTTTTAAATAGCATTTTTTTTGTCAGTTCAGTTTTTGTGTGTGAAAAACTTGCTCTATTTTGTAAGAGCAGATTTTGGTCGGTAACCTTTTCTGTAATGGGTCCATTTCCATTTTTTCATTTCGTGGTGGCCAGTGGCGTATCCATAATCGACTTGCTGAATCTTTTAAATATAGTTTGTGATGTTACTGTGAAACATCACCCTTTAATCCGTATATTGCTTAGGTGTGCCAGATGATATGTTTCTTTGAAATTTTGTCAGTATCCTTATAAATTTTTGTGCATTATAATTTTATCGTTCTTATTTGTCATAATATGTATTGTTTTGTTATAACTCTTTTTGTAATAATATCTAAAAATGGTTTACTAAAAAAGCAAAGAAACAATTACATACAATTTTTGTAAATTCTCTATTTTAATTGGGTGTGAGTAATATCATGCCTTTAAAAAGTTTATCTATGTTTTTTTTAATTTCTCTTAATTTTTATCCTCTTTGTTCGAGAAAAAGTTAAAAAAGGAGGGTATTTCGGCTTTGGCTAAGGAAGTGGCTTTCTAGGACATCACTTGGCTAAATAAATAAAGTTAATTTAGTAACATGAGATAAGCCCTTTACTTAACAAAAATGTAGAGTTCTAATGGGAACTTTAACCATAATAAATTTTTTTTAATAAACATTTTAGAATTACTAAGTATAACTTGAAAACCAGGTATTTGTGCTTACTATATAATTTAATTTAATCTTATTTTAATAAATCAATAATACTAAAAACCAAATTAAATAGATTCAGCAACTTGTGAATGGATACCTACCTATGGGTTGATTGGGTTGGTCACCGCGACATGAAAGAAATGAAAACGTACCCATTGCAAAAGAGGTAGATCTAAGATGTTATACATTTGTTTTTACAAAATAGAATAGGGCCTACTAACTCAAATATCTGAAACTTACAGAATTTTACAAAAAAATCAGCATTTCATGAAAGAAGGGGTTACAAAAATTTTGAAAAAATAGCTTTACCTTTTTAAACAAGAGACTAAACAAATGCTTTTTGAGAAAAAACAAGCTGTAGCAACCCAATACTTACTAACAAATTTTTTATTAAAAACCACACACTAAAAATCACTAAAATGAGGCGCGTTCAAAATTCCCTTTGAAATGCTGCAAACCGCTCATCCGGGCGGCTTCGATATTTTTATTCGCTCGCAAAATATTTCATTCCAACGTTAACCTAAAAACTGGTTAGAATGAAAATCTTGAGATCCTTTTGCTTTGGGTAATTAAAATATATAGGTAGGTATATGCTAGTGGGCCGGTGTCACTCCTGGAGGTTCAGACTTATTCATGCACGGCTTGTTTTAAAGTTCGAACACCACACAAAAAAAAAAAAAAAAAAAGGGTATTTTTAAAATTCTATATAGAAAAAAAGGTATTGCAAAAAGGAATACTTACGTGTGGCAAGCCTACTCCAATGTTGTCATAATTCTTTGATGGTCTATGCTTCTGCAACCTACAACCGAATGCGAGATTTCAGTTCATAGTGCACTTGTGAATGAGAGGCGCGTGATTGGCTAGCTACGTGAGGTGACGCATGTCTTCGCGTTGCAACCAGTTGGATGTATGTCAGCAGATGGTCTAGGGGTCTGCATGGTTGGCATTCACTTCGGCGACCCGGGTTCAAATCCCGTCGGTTTCATTTTTTTTTAAATAAACAGTTTTTTTCTTGACCTTTGGGTTTTTCTTGGGTATGGTTTGGGTTAGCATTTGGTTAGTTTCCTTTTCTTGAGTCCCGGAGCGAGCGAAGCGAGCGGAGTTGCAGGTCTTTAAATCGCATGCATTCACAAGTGCACTATGAACTGAAATATCGCCAACCGAATGCACTTTTTCTGTATGATGATTTTGTCGTGTGGCGCCATCTAGGAACAAGCAGCTACAGTTAGAACTTCTCATCGAGTCGGTAATGAAGTCTCCTGTATCATATTGCATTGTCTTAGCTTAAAGTTCATCGATCCACTGATAGATAACACGACAATGTCGATTTCAACAAAATATTTGCATGCTTAGGTTAATCACCTAATAGTATATTATTTTATATGGAGGAAAAGTGATACTTTTCATGGCGCGCTCGTGTTTAACAGCCGAACGAAGTGAGGCTGGTAATAGAGAGCAAGCCATGAAAAGTAACTTTTCCTCCAAATAAAATATGCTGTTTTTTCTTCAAATGTCGACAAATTAATGCAAAAACATCTCTTTTTAATAGTAATAATATCGAATTATTATTAAAGATAAATGGGTTCGCAAGGCGGCTTAGACCACGGTCGTAGGTGGCCTTGCTTAGACCGGTGTCGGTGAATATAATGTAACATAAAGCTGTCAGTGGACACTGTCAACAATAATTATTTTTTTAAGATTCTTCTCCGATTTCGTTTTAATTCCGTATTGATAAGCAGTTATTGAGTAAGTTCGATTAAATAATAACCAATTTGTTCCTAAATTAGTGATTTTTAGAAATGCAGTCACAAATTGAGTGATAAATACAAATTGTAGTTTAATAAATCTTGAGTTGTTGACGCTTATTTTGTTGTCTGTTTGTATTGTATCTATGTTGCTATGACAACACTTTTACCTCCGCCGGCGGAAAAGTGAAAAGTAAAGCTCCGGCGGAGGAAAAACGAAACTTTACGGCCGCCTACACAGTCGAGTAATGACGGATTTACTGACGTTTGAAGAAAATAATTATTTTAATAATTGTTGCATTTTTAAAATAAAATACGACTGGGGTTGTGTTAGTTATTAGTCATTCGAGAATGGATGGAGACAGAGAACTTCTGACCATAGTAAAACGAAGAAAACCTGCATATCTTGACCACATACTTTGCAACACAAAGTACCAATTCCTTAAATTAATTATTCAGGGAAAAATTGAAGGAAAGCGGGGTATAGTTAGGAAGAAATATTCATGGCTCAAGAACATCAGGGACTGGACAAATCTAGACGCCCATGCACTATTTAGAGCCGCACAGAACCGAGAACATTTCGCTGTAATTGTTGCCAACATTCATTGAAATGGATATGGCACTTTAAGAAGAAGAAGAAAAGAAAGTCGAAAGTCGAGACAACATTTTTGTTAAATATTCCTTTCACGAAGTCTAGAAAGATCATGAATCGAATCCTGGAAAAATTTTAAAGAATCACTTATGTTCCTATGGCCAGATTAGAAGCCAATGCCAGACAAAAAACTTGATAAGCTAAAATTTTTGCTTCGTCTTATCCCAAAAGATGCCAAAGAGCTTTCAAAAAAATTGACTGGTGATCCAAATATTGGGGGAGGATATAGAGGAGTTGAATGGGCATCTCGATTTTGATCTTGAAGATGGTGAACTCTAGTAAAGTCCTATAGCATTTTTATGTTATATTAATGTTTTTATGTCATGTTGATGCTTTTTTTAATAATTTATGGGTTTTCTTGTTTTCTAAACAGTTATTTACAGTTTCACTACGTAGTTTTGTATCATAAAAAATAAAATATTTTATGGATTACGTGTTGTCTAATTCGCATACCTAAGCCTCAGAAGCGACAGTTTTGGTTAGTAGACCAGCTTTGCAAATTATTAAACTAAGTATTAGTTATTTAAAAAGCATTAAGCGACAAAGCGCCATTATGTGTATACCAGCTGCAATACCATTTTAAACTTTACATATGTACATAAGAATGTTTTTAACAATTTATTTAAAAACAAAATCTTAAAAGCTGTAGATAGATTTTTGAGAAAGACATAAAGTTAAATTCGTTTTTTCAAAAAACACGAACATGGCATTTTGCGATTGATGATGCATAACGCGGTCCATATATACCATTTTTTCCTTAGAAACAATCAGTTTATCACAGTTTTTATCCAAAATCGCGATGCAGGTTTACATAAGTTATGATAAACAATTAATATTCAAAATAAGTGTGTAACTAGCACTCTCTACAACCGACTTAAAAACTAACGGTTTAGATTCTGATTTCCCACTGCCAAAAACCCCTCATTCCCATTTTTCAAGTAATATTCTGTAAAAGTGCCCAAATTATGTAATAAATATGAAAAACTTTAACGCCTAGCAGTATTATTTTATTAAATAATTTTTGGCTCAAAGAATATACCTATTTGGCCGTATTGAATCTACATTTGCTTTGTGCCGCATTCGTTACAGACCACCTTGTATAATACCTTATGAAAACGTATCAACATCCATTTAAATTAAAAAAAAAACTTGATTTCAGATTTAAATAAAAATCAGACCTCCCATTAGCATTTAAAGATCCTTTACACAAATAGTGCACTATGTAAAAACCGACCTTTCCTATTGGTCGATCCATCTCGTATTACGATATGTCTGCGTGATGCAATCGATTTCTATCAAGAGGTCTCGTGATCGTTGGGTCTCACCTGGAAAACGCGGGTTCGAACCCCGTTGCTTTTTTTTATTATTTTTTTAAAGATTATGTTTCTAAACAGCTTTTTTTCTTGATTTTGGGTATGTCTTGGGTTAGATTGGGTTAGCACCTGGTTAGTTTCCTTTTCTTGAGCCCCCGTAGTGAGCGAAGCAAGCGGAGGGCCATGCGGATCGACCAATGGGAAAGGCCGATTTTTATATAGTGCACTATTTGTGTAAAGGATCTTTAATGCCTCCCATTAGTGTTGTAATAAGTTTATTATATACCACCTCTTTTTATCTACTTAAGTCAAATAAGTAAAAAATGAATGAAGCAAAAAGCTATTACTGTGCAGTTCGTAGATATACGTTATTAAATTATTTCGGTCAAAAAACATAAAAAAAGTTATTTTATCACGCATCCCTGGTGGGGATCGAACCCACGACCTTTGGATTAGAAGTCCAACGCGCTATCCTCTGCGCTACAGGGACTGACACTTCAGTTTGTCGATATGTGATAGGCATCTTTAAGGCCACTGATTCTTGATTAATAGATTTTCTATTAAAGTTTGTTACTTCTAAAGTCTAGGCTAACCTAACAGGTTAAAAATATCATAACTTAAGAAATAATATAATTTAATTTTATGGCGTAGCATAAAAATACATAACAAAGGAAATATTTTTGTGCGTAAATCTTATTTCACAAGATGAACCAAACCAAAAATTCTGCTAATGATTTTTATGTAGCACGCGCAGGACGATATTGATATAGGGTGAATACGGTAGTTTTCGATCAATTAAGAGGAAATTCAATATGAAAATATCATAACTTGAACTTGTTTGTACTACAGGGTGATCCAGAAATTTTTAAATGAAATAATCTATAATTTTTTAATGATTTTGAGTTTTCTGTTAAATTCTGCATAGTTTTAGTATAATATAACTTTCGAAATACCTATTAAAGGTTTCAGAATTACGAAACACTATACTTTTTTCGATATAATTATTGCTGTTACCTGCTGCTATCTGGAGATGATAGTTTATTTTACAAATGTCATTGATGTCTGAAATTTGTTTTATTGAACAAGAACATTAGGTAGAGAAAATGTTCAGAATGGTCGGAGAGTAACAGCTGTACCAACCATGGCCTTAAAAAATTGGGAGACAAACTTAAGTTAGACTGAGATAGCTTTAAAAATGACAACGCTAAAACTCGCCCGTTTATTTTCGTGGTTTTCCAGGAATTTTTTCAGGAATCTTAATACTATTATAAAGTTTTTAATTACATAATTTTGTATTTATTTTTATATACTTAATTAATTTTTAATGTATTTTAAAATAATTTTTAATGGTGGCATCTCCGAAAAAAATAAAAATTATGTCATCAAATATTTTCTAAAGTGGCAGATTCAAAATCAAAATGAAATCAAATCAAATGGTATGTAAGTATCTCGTTTTTTATATATCGGTGCGGCGGCGTTGCCATGTAATACATTTTTTTATAAAATTTTTTGTATTTGAAAGGGTCCGCTTGAAAGGGTCCGCTTAAAAGGCCGTAGTTATCTGTGGATTCAAGCTAAAGCAGTGAAATTTTTATCATAGTTAGTCTAAAGTACCTTGTAAAATTCCCAGTGATAATTTGTATTTTTTATACAGGGTGTTTGTTAAAAATTTACCAAAATTTAATATGCAATATCTCAACAATTTTAAATGGAACACCCTGTATTTTTTATTTCATTAAATTTGTCCATAGAATACCTAAATTTGTTACCGAATATGTCCTATACCTAAAAACCCATTACTTTTTAAAATATATTACTTTCTTTGTAAGCTATGCCTAAAAAGCCTATCCCACTTGAATTTTTCTTATCAAAAGGAATACCCTTTTGGCACTGTATGCTCAACTTTATCCCGAAAGAAGACATCCTCAACCACAAGTTTTTCAGAAACTGAAAGACAGATTTGAGAGGACAGGAAATGGTGAAACCAGTTACAAATGACGACAATAAGATGATAGTAGTTTTAAGTGTAGATGAGGATGCTCAAAAAAGTACTAGGCAGCTCGCTTCAGTGCATCCTCAATATCGCGAATGCTTAAACGTGAACACTTCCACCCTTATCATATTCAATTATTGCAAGAGTTACTAGCGCTGGTTTACCAAAGAAGAGTTGTTTTTTTGTCAGCGGGCACAGAATATGATGCAACAGTCTGTATTTTTTTAATTTTGTGCTTTTTCCGATGAAGCAACGCATATACTACTTTGCCCTTCTTCTTCTTAGAGTGCCGTCTTCATTAGTCATTGAAGGTTGGCAACAATCTCTACGAACTTCTGACGATCTTGAGCAGTTCGAAATAGGGAATGAGCATCCATGCCTGTCCAATCTCTGATGTTTTCAACCGGCTTGCCAGTTTCCTTAAGAACCGATCTCTGCACATTACACTTGATGGACACATCTCAGACACATTCACCATTAACCCGGGCGTGCTTTAGGGCGCAATACTCTTATTAACTCTGTTCCTAATCTATATTAATGACCTGCTGACCGAACCCAATAATCCTGTTTACTGTTTTGCAGATGACCGTATCCTTGTCTCCCAATTTAGATCAGAAAAACCTTTACCAGCGACTGAGACTTATCGCCGCAGACAGAAGCAGATTACAGCAATTAATCAAGACCTGGAGAAGGTTCAAAGTTGAGGCGACAGAAATTTGGTCCAGTTCAATGCAGCAAAGACCTAAGCAGCCAGCAGACCAATACAGCGGGCCCTGACATTATTATGGCAGGATCGACCATTTCTTCATCTTCGTCAATCGGACTACTGGGTGTCTCGGTCAACAGCAATATGTCCCGGCATGACCACGTTGCTAACATCGCAAAATCAGCCTCCCAGAGCTTGGTCCGCTATTTTGCAACAAAAAACTGTATACACCGCAACAGTTGCCCTTGCTCTACAAAGCGCAAATAAGACCGTGCTTAGAATATTGCTAACACGTCTGGGGTGCCGCACCAAAGCACACCCTAAAGCTACTGGAATCCATTCAGAAGAGAGCTGTGCGTCTCCTCGGCGACCCGGAGTTTACCCGGAATCTGGATATTCTGGAACACCGCAGACATGTGGCCGAGATGTCCCTGTTTTACAGATACTTTCACGGCAGATGTTCCCAGGATTTCACCTTCCTCACCCCGCCCCCGGCAACGGCTGTCAGACAGTCACGACAGACGGCATGAGCGCACCAGTCCGTCGTACAACTGAAAACACCTAGAAAATCGCTTTGCTAGAACTCCTTTGTCTGGCGCACTGCATCACTGTGGAATTCACTCTCAGGACATCTGTTTTCCCCTATTTACAACCTACAACTATTCAAAAACCGTGCCAATCAACATCTTCGCACACACACCAGTCGTAGAGCGCCATAGGATCTTCCTTTAGTGTGTCTGCCACTGCCATAAAAAAAAAACAGGAATGTTTCTTTCTACCTATGCCCCGCTTGCCCTCAATTTTTCCTTCCATTATCAATTTTAAGAGTTCTTTTCTATTTCCACGCATTATATGACCCAGGTACGCTATCTTTCGTTTTTTTTTACTACGTGTACTAATTCTCTCTCGCACTGCGCTCGCCTCAACACCTCTTCGTTTGTGACATGTGCTGTTCAATGTATTTTGAGGAGTCTATGAAATATCCACATCTCAAAGGCTCCTATTCTTTTAATGGTGCTGACCTTCAAAGTCCATGCCTCACATCGATAGAACAACACTAAGTATACATAACACTTCACAAATCGACATCTAAGATTTAGACTCGGGGTGGAATTACACAGGAATGACCGCATCAGGTGAAACGTGGCTCTTGCCCGCTCGATTCTAGATTGTTAAACATTAATCAAATTTTAGAGGTAACGTCGGATCCTTGAAAGTCTGGGCTCTTTAAACCATCTCTATGGAAAGTTAGATCTAGGGATCGGCAAGACAAGAAATCTTGTCTTGACAAGCAATTTCCTGTCTTGTCTTGAAATTTTTTCAAGAAATAAAAAAAAAAATCTTGTCTTGACCATTTCTTGAGAGTTGGTGTCTTGTCTTGACTCAAGAAATCTTGAAAATTCTTGACTAAAGTGACCATAATTCTAAAACTTCAATGCAGGACCTTGCATAATTGTGAAAATAAGTGCCAACATTTTTTTGGAGTGGTGTTGTGTTTTAGCACGTTCGTCATTTGATCAAAAAAATAATAACTGGTTATTCTCAGGCGAATTTTGGGCTGGGTTGAGAATCAATCATAGGCAAGCGTCTAGCAATAGGACGTAATTTTCGATGCGATACCGTGCATGCGCAATGGCGAAACAAGAATAATAGGTATTATTATGGCTTTGCATTGTCCTCCGCTCGCTACGGGAGCGCAATCAACAAGAACTAACCAAAACTATCCCAAATTAAGTCGAGTGACTGTTTTTCTCCCCGAGGAAAAAACGGGCGTCTTAGCCAGAAAAAAAAACCAATTCACGCCGGTACTCAGGCCGAGGGGGGGGGCCGGGGGGGTGGCGGATGCTCCCGTGGGGTAATTTTTGTCTGTGCATATACAAGATTTAGGTGTTTGTGAGCGTCCAGCCGGTGGTGTTCGAACCTTAAAACAAGCCGTGCATGTAAAAGTCTGAGCCTCCAGGAGTACATACTCGACATATTGGAGGCTCTAATATAGTATCTCTGTCCGCCAGGGTGTAACCAATCTGGAAGGGTCTCTCCAGCTCTTGCTAACTCCGGACAGGGGTCTCATTGGGTGAATGCCGTCCAGCGAAGCCCACTCATCACAAAACGAACGAATAACCTTAAAAAAAGGTAAACAAAACATCTGTCGCGACCGATGGGAATCGAACCCGCAGCGCAGAAAAGACAGGCAAACACTCTGCCTACTACCAATACCTCCTACAACAGGTATTGCTACTACACCACCGAGGCGTTGAAGGGGTTTCGCTAGAACAGAAAGACATGGGTATTTCGGGCATATTACGCATGCACGGTATTGTATCGAAAATTTTAGCCCTATGGCTAGAAGCTTTTCAATCAGAGCTGTCTGAAGCCAAGAAGTTTTTGAGAGTGCCTTCGCCATATTGACAGAATGATATAACAAATTAATAAAAAGAAAATCAATAATTCAAAGAGATATTTTTATATTCTAATACATCAACGTTTACACAAAACATTTAACTTAAAATAACAAATAAAAACTTTTAATATTATTTGGTTTTAGTGTTAGTTTGGGTTATATACAAATTTGCAATTCTCACTAAACTATTGGTAGTAAACTATAAACAATTATTGGTAGTTTGGGTTACTACTTCGTACTTAGCTAGGTGTGCATACCGCATACCACAAAAGACAATTGCAGGACATTTTGCAGGACGCTTGCTTTCGCTGGACAGAGTCTAAGAATGCTTGACTGTCCTGCTCAATGCAGGACGTCTGGTCACTTTAATCTTGACAAAAGATTAACCCCCGTTTAAAAGTCGTTTCTTGATACCTTGACAAGAGGGAAATCCCTGTTTAAAAGTCGGGATGAGATTGGTTGATATGATGTTTATGCTTTATGCCTGGAATCGAGGGTCACGCGGTCAGGATAGTATTGTTTTACATTTTGTTGCTTCATATGTGTTGACAAATTAAATTTTTTCTGGTAGATATGTTCTATATTGTTGTGGACCTTACCTACAAATGTTTGCCTATTCTCTTCACTTAGAGCCGCTTGCTCTGACTCCAGGGTGTAAACCGCACAAGTGCTAGTTTAGTGACCCTAACGAAGCTAAAAAACCTAAAGGAAACTGGAAAAACGGTCTACGTTTCGAGGAATAAATCTGTCCCCGTTGTCAAGAACGAACAAATCTAAAAATGAAAATGGTTAGTAAATACAATAAAACAGTAAAAAGCTCTTGCAGATTGTTAAGCCTCAACTTGACTTTGTCAAAGGGTTTTTCAGCTTCGTTAGGGTCACTAAACTAGCACTTGTGATGTTTACACCCTGGAGCCAGAGCAAGCGGCTCTCAGTGGAGAGAACAGGCAAGCATTTGTAAGGTAATTTTTTTCTTAATTTAAAAAATTTTACGTAAATTCAAAATTTCTGTACACCACTGAAGTAGATCCGCTTAGCAAAGCTATTTTTGATTTTAATATCTTAGGTCATAACATATACAAAAATGATAAAAAAAAAATCCTTTGCAAATAAAAAGTCATCAAATATTAAAAAATTATCCAATTTAATTTAGCCCACAAGGCAGAGGTTTACCAAAATTAAAGTATCAATTTTAATTTTGTTCGTATTGACCTGATTTTTTAATAGTCAATATTCCGACCCCTTTCAAATGATTTTTGCCAATTTTTACATATTTATTTCCTTTGGCCAATTTGGCTGCCACTGAAGTAGACTCGCTTTGTAAAATACTTTCTGGTGCCAGTACCTTAGGGCATAACAGATCCAAAAATGATAAAAAAACTTTGGAAATAAAAATGTTATTTATTACATAATAATTTTTCTATCCTTCCATTAAAAATGTTTCAGTGCTTTGTTTTTTTTTTCAATAAACTAGCAAACAAATGAGTTTTTTTTTTAATTTTATATTTTCAAGAAATTTCAACATTTTCTTGATTTCTTGCCAAGAAATCTTGATCTTGAGAAGTAATTTCTTGTCTTGTCTTGAAAAACAAGGATCATTTCTTGTCTTGATCTTGTCTTGAAATCAAGACAAGATCAAGACAAGATCAAGAAGTTGTCAAGAAAATGGCGACCCCTAGTTAGATCACCTACGCTCTTGCTAATTGTCTGAACTGACATTCGGACCTTCATTTTTTCTCTCATTTTTCTACTAAGTGATGAGTTACATAACTCCATTTCATATTTGCATTGACAATAATTTCTGCTTGACTAGCCAAATAGTTTCTGACAAGCTTAATCACGAGCGACATGGACCAAAATAAATAACAACATAATCTTTTGTTATGGGATGATTAAATTTTGCTGGCAAGTTGAAAGGGTTGGAGAAATTGACACCTAGCTTTAATCACATACAAAATATTTACTGTTGCTCCATCAAAAGTTAGGGATCTTACTATTGCTCCCATCATAAAGAATTTGTTCCTTTTAAAATTAATACTCTTATTTAAGATTATGTGCTCCCCTAATAAAATTTCTCTTCGCAGATTAGCTATTGCGCTCGCTTGTATTTTTGGAAGGCTACAATTTCCTCTTTTACCTAGGGCGAGGTAATGTCTAGGACGGACCATGCCGAGGATCTTACATGATAAATAGAGGACCACACCATACATACACTTCTATGAATTAGTCAAGGTTTAACATTTCTAAAATAAATAGAACGTCCTGTATTATCAAATTGCAAAAATGTTCTTGTGTTTCCATAGATATGTTGAAAACAATGGTTTCGGATGTCACATAAATAGACGAATAATTTAGAAGGTGTCACACTTGAAGGTAAAAGTAGTGTCAAGAAAATGGTAATTAATAGTTGGGAAAATGAAATGCGAAACCTCCAAAGGTTTAAAGAACTGAGCTCTGATAGAAAGAATCACAAGGAACTTTTGTCCGTAAGTTAAAGGCAAATTTTATTTTAATTATTATTTGGCGTTAGATACAAAAATTTTGAATCAAATGTTTATATATGCAATAATATTTATGTTTTGAAGCTTGGTTTAAGCCAAGGATATTTGGCTTATAGAACAAATATGGGCGTCAGACGAATTAAAATCTCAGAGATATATTAATCGTTAGTGCACACAATTATATGACAATATCTGAATCATGTATTTGTTTTTTAAATATTTGTGTTCAATGTTGGTGTTATTTTGCGTCGCACCGCGGCAGATTTTGTTGTTGTTGTTGTTGTTGCTTGATTTATGGCTTTACAACGAGGCAATTGCGAGCACACCCCTCGTCCGGCTCGGCACTTAGACAGAGACAGAGCTACCCTTCTGCTTGTTTTACACTATCTTCCAGTTTGAGGGGCCTTGAATTCGGTGGGAACATTCAGTATGGTGGGCCTGTGCACCTGGTGATTTCCGACTTTTGCACAAATATAAGTTAAATAATTGCACGACTATGCAAGGAGGCTTCGCACACTGTAGGTATAACCACTTTCTGTCAGAGACTGTCGGCGGGTATATCCCGCGGGTACGATATACCCGCCGGCCGCCCACAAGCCACGCTACCGCATACGGAAATAAACCCCGGAGTCCTAATAGGAATCACCACTACGCGACCCACCCGTTACACCTTCCAGCAGGCACGACTTTCCCGACTCCCTACGAAGGAGTAGAGCACGTTTTCTAAACAATAAGCTTTCACTTTCCACTATCTGTGCCGAATTCTGTAATCCATTTCCAACGTGCAGGACCGGAAGTGAGATTTTGTTGCTCGCGTAGGAATTTGCCCTTGCCTATAGTAGACGATTCCCGTGCCACATAAAAGGGCTTCAGAGTTGCACGCGCATTACATCGTTGACAAACACCATATCTTTAGACGGGTAGCTAAACCCCATGCAAAACAAATGATCTCGAGTCGGCCCGAACGAGTTTCGTTGTTTACACTTGTCTATACGGTCTAGCGGAATGCTTCCAAGAGGCCTCATAAGCATTTTAAAATCCTTTACACAAATAGTGCACTATGTAAAAATCGACTTCTCCTATTGGTTGATCCATCTCGTATTACAATATGTCTTCGTGATGCAATCAATTTCTGCCAAGAGCTCTCGTGGTGTAGAGGTTTAGACAGCTGGGTCTCACCTAGACGGCCCCGGGTTCGATCCCCGTTCCTTTTTTTTAATTGTTTTTTTAAGATTATGTTTCTAAACCGTTTTTTTCTTGATTTTGGGTATGTCTTGGGTTAGTTTGGGTTAGTTCCCTCTTCTTGAGCCCCCGTAGCGAGCGAAGCGAGCGGAGGGCCATGCGGATCGACCAATAGGAGAGGCCGATTTTTATATAGTGCACTATTTGTGTAAAGGATCTTATAATGCGCCTCATAACCCCATAACATATATCCTTACGTGACTATAGGGAAGAACCATCCATTTTGGCGGGTCCGCCATTTAGTCAAGAAGAACTCTTACTTAAACCCTCAGACTTAACTTGATGCAGAGGGAAAGCCGCACGTTACAACACTAAAACCAAAGTTGAAAAGACATTTTTAAATGCTTGTTAGGTTAATATAATAGATATCTTCTTCAGATATCTGGGGTTTTGATAGGTAGCTGGGATAAATGAGCAAACTGGAATAATTAGGCAAGATACTTGATGCTGCGCCGAAGTATTTAAAATAATTATCAAAAAAATTTATTTGTACTTGCATTCCACAATATGGATTGTAGTCCTATCAATTTTATTGGGTCCAAATGGAGTTCACATACCTTACGTTAGACCAAGACCTTGGTCAAGACAGCCATTGAATACAATACAACCACCCTAATAAAAAACTAAACATGTATTGCAAACCACCATTTTTTAGGTAAACACTTATTAATTAATATCATATGTTGTGCACGTCATGTTAGGCGCAACCTCTAAAAATACAATGTGTATGACTAGTCACTGTCTATAAAAATAGAAAAACAAAACTTAGTCGAATATTCTTCGTTGGAACAAATGATCTTCCCTCTTAATTGAATCTACCCACTGCTGTCTTAATTCCTTTCTTTTGTACGCGAAAAAATTGCCACTTTTCTACATTTGGGAACACAACAGGTTAACGTCATGCTTTCAATTTACTTAACTAAGCAACTGAACTTAAACCAAAGCTTAAGCACACTTTAGTTATTATAACACCTAAACCCTACCCTACAATCCTTAATCAATATTCAATAATGCTACAAATAAAAAGTGTCTAGGTATCCTAAGTAAAAGTGTAGTATTAAAATCAAACCTCTGATGTTGTCCGGCTGTAAAAAGATTTGTGGTTAACTAAAACTAATTATAATAGAGTCAAGAGGCAGTTAAAGTAAATGGGTAAATAGGCACTATTATTATAAAGTCACAAAATGAAACCTTAAGGGCTTGTTTATTTACACAGTATGTGTACCAGACTAATCCAAGGCATGCCAAAAAACTAACTAATCCAATAAAAAAAACTTGCAATGACCGGGAGTCAAAAAAAATACTTTGCGTTCTATAGAGACGCCACCTTCGCCACCTAAGCCAAACTCTCACATTCCTGCTTTTTTCGAAAAGTTTTATACAAACGCGTGAAGTGAATAAATGTGTAAACAGAACAGGCTTCCCACAGCGGCGAGACGCTAGTCAGATCTACTTCGGTAAATAGCCATACGTCTTTCTCTGCCAGCTGGATCTCAGGTCAGATGCAAATTCGGCCTTTTGGGAATAATTCCCTGCCTTGTTATTTGGTACACTCTTCGCTTAGTACTGTAGTGTCAATATATTCAGGTTTTTGCAAGCTATCTGGTATGTACCAACCCATATATCAGTACTTAGATCAACGCATAATTCCTGCCACTTATCCTTCTTGCTTTTTCTTTAGCTCAAGCCTCGCTGTTTTGAGCCCTTGGAGGAGTATGTTATTTCATCTTTTTATCACTCCGTTCTGCCTTACTCTGGTTAGCCTTCTTCTTATTCTATAGCATTGGCTGCGTTTTCTATCATTTTGTTGTTTTACTAATACTAATACACGGGTTTTTATCTCGTTGCTTTAAGTTTGCGTTTAGCAAAGCAACGACCACAGCCTGTGGTTCTTTAAACGCGATATAAACCTTTCTGGAGTCAGATCAGTTGCATTGCCAAGTACCTATAGCAATTTGGGTGAGCTTTAGTTATTTTGGGTTAGGGCTTTGGTTAAACTAAGCCAGAATGGTCAAAGATAGATTATTATCTAGAAGAATGTGCGTTAAAGTTTACCCATAAATATTGTCAATACAGCATTCGTACTATTATTTTAAGGACAAAAAAGCTATTTTATATGCCGCCACTCTACTAGATCACGAGAGTTTGAAAGTTATCGAATTATGTCTGGATATATTTGAAAATTTCCTGGACAATGAAGAAAATCATGCGCCTATTATGTCTACTTTTGGCGTATATGAAGCGTTGGAGTCTCTAGCTATCAGGTAAAATATTGTCATATTATTTATTAAAAAATTCGATATAATAAAATTAATAGTAGTTCGACTTCTACCAAGCTGATTTACAACTAATTCCAACTTATGTCTTCATCTCAGTCTTAGGCATATACTTTTATAAATAATTACATTATTT
>MU194344.1:5494-19507 GCA_016904865.1 Pissodes strobi | reverse complement strand
TGATTAATATATGCGTACCTATCACGATTTCTAAATACGAATGAACACTTCCAAAATGTACATAGACCGAACATCAAAAATCTCATATGAATAAAGCAATTTAGTTGAATAACGTTTATTTTTTTTTATATATTACTTTTAGTATATAGTGCTGTACAACATTTAATCGTTTCAAAGCATCACTGTACAGGCCACCCCACACAACAATACCGTACCTAATTAATGCTTCAAGAATAGCTTTATAAACCGTAATTAAAACTTTTTTACTCAATATTTCTCTTAAAGTGTAGAACTTATAAATTGATTTTCTTATATTGTTTGTTAAATATATGATATGGAGATCCCACTTTAAATGTTTGTCTACAATGACTCCTAAATATTTTGTTGATGAGACTTCCTTAATCGTTCCATGTAGAGTGGCAATATCAATGAATTCAAAATCAGGGCGATTAGCTTCATTATGGGAGAAAGCGACATAATTTGTTTTTGAAACATTAAGTGTTAGTTTGAAGGTGTCTAGCCAATCCTTAATTTTGGTTATTCCATCTTGAACCCTATTTTTAACTTCGTTCCAAGTTTTTCCATAGAAAACGGCGGTGGTATCGTCAGCAAATGATATTATAGCTCCATTCTGAAGTTCTAAGTTGGTCAATGAGTTAATATATGTTATGAAAAGTATAGGACCGAGTACAGTACCTTGTGGTACACCGATCACTATCTTTCCCGGATCACTCAATATATCTCCCATTTTAAAAAACTGTTGTCTATCCCTACGGTAAGTTTCAAAGACATCCAGCACGGTACCTCGCAGCCCACATCGACATAAAATATCCAGAAGCAAACTATGGGGCACCGTGTCAAATGCCCTTGCCAAATCCAAGAATACTGCAATAGCTTTATTTTTGCTTTCAAGTTGTTCAGTTACCGTTTTTGCTAATTCATATAGTGCATTTACTGTTCCCACCCCGCTAATAAATCCATATTGGTTTTAGGATATAAATTTGTGCATATTAAGAAATTTTACAAGTCTGTCCTTGAGACATTTTTCGAATATTTTTGCGAAGTTATTTATTAAACTGATCGGACAATAGTTGCCATTGTTCGCTTTATCACCCGATTTAAAAATTGGCGTCACTACTGAAGTTTTAAACTGTTCTGGAACAATGCCTGTATTAAAAATTAGATTAATTATATGTACCAGAGGGGCGATTAAGTGAACATGTGATTTTTTAATTAGCTTAGTATCGAGCATGTCTATACCTGGAGTGCTATAATTTTTTAGACTATTTATTTGATGTATTATTTCTCTATATCATTTACGGGATTTAAAAAGAGAGAAGACTCGTTATTAAAAGTTAAAGAAAATGTATTCACTGGATTCTGAACTTTGTTAAGCATTTCAGTACCGATCTTTACATAATACGAGTTACAATAATTGGCCATACTCTTAGTGTCAGTAAAAGCATATGTATCTTTTTTAATACGTGGGACATTTTTTTCTTTATGTCTGCCATCTGTCGCTTCGTTTATCATTTTGTAAACTTGTTTTAGACTAAACACATCATTTTCTATTTTATTTTTATAATAGTCGTGTTTACATTTCTCGATTATTTTTTTTTTAATTGTTACGATATTGCTTATATGCTCTGTTACTAGTTTCACTGTATTTATTTAAGAGCTCTTTTTTCATTTTGTCCCTCTTTTTAATGCTTAGTTATCCAATGCTTTCTTTTTTGTGTGTTTTTACTAATGTAAGTTTTTGTAGATGTAGCGCTGTCGAGTACATTGGAAATTATTGTATAAAATTGGTCCGTGGCTGACTTCACATCAATTTGACTTAGTACAGAGTTCCAATTTTCAGTTTTTACAGTTTTTTTTATTATGTTATACAAATTTTACGATCTATTCTGCTTATGGTATTTATATTTTTTTCTGTTACAGTTTGCCTATTTTCATTATTTTTTACACATAGCAAGACGGGATAATGATGCGTTACATCAAAGTGAATGACATATGAGTTTATGTTATGTAGTTCTTTATTAAAGTTACAACGAATAAATATATGGTCTAAACATGATCTACTTTCCGACGTCACACGAGTTGGCGAATTAATGCCTGATATAACCCCAAAATGATTCAAAATGGAAACATAAGAGTTTACTGTCGTTTCATTGTTCTCCATGATATTTATATTAATGTCACCCAAAAATATACTTAAGTGTGAATCTTTATTAATGTTTTCTAAAAAAGATTCAAGTTCTTCCAAAAAATATACCTTATTTGTGTTTGGGGGCCTGTACATGCACACAATATTAATCATATTATTGTATTTCTGTATAGTAATATTACTTAGAGTTACCTTCGATCTATTTAGTAAGAAATGTTCGATATGAATAATCAAATTAGTTCTCACAAAAATTACGACACCGTCGTTTTTATTATGGTTAGCATTATTAAAATACATTGAGAACATGAGAACCCATCAATATTATACTGGCCGTCAAGACATTCGAACGATTCACTCAGAACTATTATGTCACATACTTCAAATCAAATCAAAATATGCTTTATTGTTATTAACAGCGTATGTGTAAACAAAGCAAATAAACAAAGATCATACAAAATAGTAAGCGTTTCGAATAAAACTCTTAATAAAATCAAGTAGTAAAAATACAATTACACAAAATAAAGTAAAATAACAAAAACATATGAATATATAAAAAACATAGAGATTAAAAAAGGACTTGTTAAAAAAACATACACACATCTAGTCATAAAAGTAATAAATCCTATAGTCAAATATTAAAAATTCAAACATCATTTAAAGACTAACAATCCACAACCGCAACAACAACAAAAAAACTTTACATTCATACTTTGAAACAAGATTATGTATTCAAAACCACTCATCTGCATATTAAAATATATCGTTATAAAATTCTTGGACATCGTAATAGGCCCTCCCAACAAACAACTTTTTTCTTCAAACGTCAATAAATCCATCATTACTCGACTGTGTAGGCGGCCGTGAAGTTTCGTTTTTCCTCCGCCGGAGCTTTACTTTTCACTTTTCCGCCGGCGGAGGTAAAAGTGTTGTCATAGCAACATAGATACAATACAAACAGACAACAAAATAAGCGTCAACAACTCAAGATTTATTAAACTACAATTTGTATTTATCACTCAATTTGTGACTGCATTTCTAAAAATCACTAATTTAGGAACAAATTGGTTATTATTTAATCGAACTTACTCAATAACTGCTTATCGATACGGAATTAAAACGCAATCTTAAAAAATAATTATTGTTGACAGTGTCCACTGACAGCTTTATGTTACATTATATTCACCGACACCGGTCTAAGCAAGGCCACCTAGGACCGTGGTCTAAGCCGCCTTGCGAACCCATTTATCTTTAAAAATAATTAGATATTATTACTATTAAAAAGAGATGTTTTTGCATTAATTTGTCGACATTTGAAGAAAAAACAGCATATTTTATTTGGAGGAAAAGTTACTTTTCATGGCTTGCTCTCTATTACCAGCCTCACTCCGTTCGGCTGTTAAACACGAGCGCGCCATGAAAAGTATCACTTTTCCTCCATATAAAATAATATACTATTTTACTTCCCTTTTGAACCGCTGTCCCCCAGAAATCTCCCTAATGCTAACTGGTAAATGATTAAACAGCTGACGTCCATTAAAAACAATGGAGTCATGTACCTGGGTGGTTCTGGGAAGAGGCAATATCATCTTATATGTTTGTCGCGTCGGATAGATGGAAGTGTTCACATTTAATGTGACCCTATACTTTTTATGTATAGGGACACTATTTCCAATATAAACAAAGATGGGAGTGTTAAGATCTTGTTTGCAATAAAAAGTGGTCTACATGTAGCACTTGTCTTGGCTTTGTTGATGTATCTAACTGCTCTTTTTTGCAAGATAAATACTGTATGCATCAGCTGTTTAGCACAAGAACCCCAAAAACATATTCCATACCGTAAATGGGATTCTATTAATGCAAAATATGCCTGTCTTGATATATTTTTAGTAAGTTCATTGGAAATTATCTTTAATGCAAAACAATTTGATGATAGCTTCTTATTTAGATTTTCAATATGATACTCAAATTTTAGTTTGTTGTCTATCAGCAAACCTAAGAATTTATTTTGAGGTGTGTCAGTTAATAACTGACTTTCTAAAAAAAAATGACTCCAAGCTGCATCTGAAAAACATAATGTTGGTTTTAGAAATATTTAAACATAGTTTATTTGCATCACACCACAGTTTCAGTAAGGAAATGTCATGACTGATGATTTCAGCCAAATCTTTATTTTCGGTGCCGCTCCACAAAATTGTAGCATCATCCGCAAACAATGTAAACCTTCCATCCATTTCAATGCTTGCGATATCGTTAACATAAAGCAAAAAGAGAATGGGTCCCAGAACCGAACCCTGAGGTACGCCGCTGTTTAAAACTTGCTGTTCTGATACAACCCCATTGTAAGATACAGACTGGATCCTATTGTTTAAATAAGACTCAATCCAGCTTAGTCCTCTACCCCTGAACCCATAGATTACCAGCTTGCGCAACAATATCCCGTGATTGACGCAGTCAAAGGCTTTTGTCAAATCACAGAACACTGCCGCGGCAACGTGTCGATCATTTATGCTCAGGTAAAGGTCTTCTAGGAAATTAAATATTGCATCGCAAGTGTTTTTCTGTTTCAGAAATCCAAATTGTGTGGGACTTAAAATATTTTTTCCTCCCACAAAGTTCATCATTTGCCTCTTAACCACTTTTTCCACTATCTTAGATAGTGTTGGTAGTAACGCAACCGGTCTATAGTTTGAGGGGCTTCCTTCATCCCCACCCTTATACAAGGGAATAATGTTAGCTCTTTTCAAACAGCAGGGGAAAACTCCAGCAGCAAAAGAGTAATTTATAGCCTCTGCCAAAATCATAACTGCATTTTGAGGGAGTGTATTAAAAATTTTAGACGAGATACCATCCCACCCTGGCGCCTTTTTACTGTTGGTTGGTGAAAAAAAGAAGGTTTCTTGTACAAATTTATTTCTTAAAAAAGTCTCAAAGCTTGTATCACATTTTATTTGACTTGCTAAGTTTTCGGCTATACTTGAGTAAAAAATGTTCAGATCATTAGCATTTAGTTTAGAATCTAAAGACGTTTTGCTAAATTTCTTCCCCCGAAGTTCATTAACAATCCTCCAGGCTTACCTTTGTTTGTTAGAAGAAGAGCCAAGTCGGTTTTCATAATACAGATGTTTAGCTGCCTTTACAATTCTGCGATATATTGATTTATAATTATTGAAATAATTGACAAAAAACTGATTATCCATATTAAACTTTCTTATAAAATGCAGAGATATTAAATTTTTGCCGAAACTTTTATTCCCCTAGTTATCCAACATTTCTTTAATTTTTGTCTTAAAGGTTTTAATGGAAAACATGCCTTAAAATGTCTGGCTAAAAGAGCGTGGAAACTTGCCAATGGATCCTCAGACCTCAACACACTACCCCAAACTTCCCTAATGGTCAGTTGCCAAAACCTATCAAAATTTTTTCGTGTAAACAGTCTACCCCGTCGTCTTCCTTTCTTTATTTAAAGAAAAAATACAGCACACCAACTCATGATCGGATAGTGCACATTACATTTAACCTCTTTCTCGTCAAAATTTGAAATAACATAAATCTATCAGTGTTGAAGAATGTGACGTCACGCGTGTAGCTTTGTCAACATGCAGATACCTACAAGCCGTAAGAGTTGATAAGATTATGCAAAGTAATTGTATTGATGTCCCCAGTTGCTAGAGAATCTAAATTAAAATCACCACAGACAATTATATGTGATTTAGAGGGAAGAACGGAAATGGCCAATTCCAGTTTTACCAAAAATTCATGGACATTGCTAGATAGTGCGTGATAAATACATAAAACATAAATATTTATACTCTGACTATAAACAGCACACAACTCAAATATACTTTCTTCCTTGCAATCGTCAATATTATTAATTGCTTTAAATAATTATGATGAATAAAAGTCCTCATGAATTAAAATGGCTACGCCGCCATACCCTGTTGTTCAGCATAATATATCCAAAACAACATAATTTCTTAAAACTAATTGTTCTTGAGGTTTCAACCAGTGTTCACAGATCAATACAATTGTTGGGCAGTTCAAACTATCTAATAAAATACTTAAATCATCTAACTTATTTCTAATAGACTGCACATTTATTAATGCTATGGAGAAACAGTCACTATTACTATTGGATCTAAAAAACTTGTATTATGGTTTGTGTTTGACGGATTATTTTCAGAAGAAACGGAACTTTCAGAAACAGAATTTTTAGAAGGTTCAGAAACAGAATTTTCAGAAGATTCAATTCTGTTACACTGTTTTGACCGATTAACAATATTAGTCAGTTCAACCCCACTAATTGTAGGTATAAAAATCAAATTTTTCACTACTTCCTCAGTTGTACGTAATTTTCTTAATATTAGATCTGCTATATATTTAAATTTGTTTTCTTTTTTACCCTTTAATACAGGGTTTAAGCAAGAAATTAAACCTTCTGAGACCTGATTTACTCTATTAGTAAAACAAATAAACTTTTGAAAAAAACAATAAATTTTTTTGCAATGACAAATTTCTTAATAACCGGAGGACCTAAAAATATTATATTTGTATGTGTACAGAATTTCACCTTATCCCAAATATCTTTAATTTTTGGTATTTCACCTTGTTGAAATTCATTGGTACCAGCTAAGACAATTACACAGTCAAGTTTAGTAAAGTTTTTAACAAGCTTCTCCATATCAATCAGCACGTCCGCGTAAGATGCACCAGGTTTAACTATGCACTGCACACAATAGTCATGCTTAAGCTTCTGCCCCAACAATTTGTTGAGACCTCTATCAGCCTCATCACATAGGATCAATATTTTCTTTCTCGCGACATTGTTGTTGTTGGGCTCCCGTCCAGGACATGGTACATCATTATGGTTATTTTTAGATGTTGGATAAACTTGAGCTGCATCCATATCCAAAAGATGATTCTGATCTGAGGATTCTTTGGTATTTGAAAGTTGAAGCTGGTCAATTTTCTTACGTAATCCTCTGATTTCAGAGCAAAACTGCTGATTTTCACTCTCCAAAACACTTATAGAGGTTAACATAGAATCTGTTGTCTTTCGAAGTTCTTCATTGTCTGCTTCATTTGACAACTGTCTAGCATTATAGTCTGCTTGAATGTTAAATAATTTAAGCTGCAATTCTTTAGCCTCCTTTAGATATGCTTGGTTATCTTTCTCTAAAGTGTCTATTGCAACGACCATGTTTTTGTTGAGATCAGTTATTTCCTTAAGCTTAACTTCCAGATCATGTTTAACATCCTTGGCAGAACTTAACTCATCAGTAATACGTTCCTTCTTGGCTCTAATATCTTTAATTTCTTCTTCTAGTATGGTATTGCGTCGGTTCAACCTCTAACCTCTTCTAAATTATATGCATGCAAGAAGACTACAAATTCATTAAAATTTTTGTGAATACTTCGAATATTCAGATGCAATACATTCAACATATTATTCCGGAAATTAACACTGTTCTGCAATAATTGTTTACCGTCAATGCATTCTTGATGGATTTCGTTCCTGAGTGATTCCAGACCTTGCAAAATCACCGACTCTTGTTGCTCAGTAGCCAGTGGCCCTGGTACAGTTTAAACATTTTTTATGCGTTTTAGGACAATCCTTAATATGATATTCACTTGAGCAATATTCACAAACAATTTTATTTGGACAATTATCAGATTTATGGTAGTGTTGTTGACACCCAAAACACCTAACTACACTAAGATTTTCATACACTGCATATCTTTGCCAATTTACATAGACTTTTTTTAGAGCCATTAGTTATTGGAGATGGGTGGCGAACATTCTCCGAAAATAGTCGATTGCCCATTTTAGATCTTTTAATAAATGTAATTTTTAAATTCTATATGTTCTCCCTAATCTGGCTTTGTTCCATTATGGATATACCAATTTGTTGTTCATCAAGATCATCAGTGAATCCAGTGATCTTAAAACGAATCCATTTGAATTTTGTAAGTTGGACTTCATAACTTTTCAATTTTCTATCAGCTTCCTTCTTAAGAATATCTATGTCATTCATTTTTGAGCACTTAATAAGAAAGCCTCCAT
Source organism: Pissodes strobi (assembly GCA_016904865.1). Taxonomy (NCBI): domain Eukaryota; kingdom Metazoa; phylum Arthropoda; class Insecta; order Coleoptera; family Curculionidae; genus Pissodes; species Pissodes strobi. The sequence goes on along the minus strand of MU194344.1, from coordinate 11,279 downwards.
TTTTGGTTAGTCTGCTACTTTTTATAGCTATTTTTAGTTCGGCAGGTTTAATTGATTCTTTAATATCAGCTGCAGTTTTCACTGAATCTTGCTGTTTTTTAGGTTTAATTAATATGCTAGGCAAATTAGGGCTCAATTTAGGTACATTAATTTTGGTATTTTGAGCAGCTTCTCTGTGAGAGACGGGTGCGACATTTCTAGTACCAAGGTTTTCTAAATTTTTTATTTTTTGTCGTAACAAGGCTATTATTTTTTCTTTCGCTTCAATAATACTTTCTTTATCTTCAATTTTTTCAGCAAGTAGTGCGTGTGTGTCTCGAATCTTTCGCATTTTTGGCATCGAAACTTCAAAACCCTCTCTCTCAGTTCCAATACTTTTACCTCTGACGCTGTAAGGTTACCACATTGTTTACAATATCTCTTTTCACAATAATCGCATGCAAATACTGGATTCCTACTACCAGCTACTTCCTTACACACATCACACTCCATTTGTTACTGTGGAGTATAAATGTAAAAATGTACTAATTATAGTACATTTACCACAGCAACAAAATCCTCAAACCGTATTTTAAACCCTAATGGAATGCAGTTTTTTATTGAACATTTATCACATTCTTTAATTTATGACATTAAATTTTAAAGGACGTTTTCGCAATTTGCTCTAATTACACAAGATTTGCACTATAATTATTATTATCAATAATTTCACCACTTTTTTTTAACATCAGGCGATACTCAAAACAATATTTAACTCACAGTATATCTCACAAAAAAAACACCAAACGCAGGAAAGAATATTTGCTGTTGTTAACACGATAATATTTCTATATAATAGTGTCCAAAATTTACTCTGTAAAATAATTTTTTAAGACTTTCCTTCTCAAATTTCGTTCCATATCACCCTTTCATTTTTAGAATTATTGGTAGATTTTTGCCAACTTGTTGGCAATTTTTTTCAAATAAAAAAATTCTGTGGTCATCGAGAAGAAGGAACAAAAATGTGTCCACTTTTTATTGCTCTTTTTTTGTCTCCCTATGGCAGAATGTATGGACCTGATTTTGGAAATGGCCTACAGTCAGGAATTTATGTACGATTTTGTTTACTTCGGTATTACACACAGTGTACAGAAACAACTATTTTATTGTTGTTCTGACTACACAATTATCGGAGTAAAAAAATATATCTGCATTAGGGGGTAAACTGGAAATAAATATAACTGAAGGGGCACGTTGCTATCTCATTAGCTCCTCGAGAGGCAATAGCTTTGTGCCAAAAAAAAACACAGGCCATATTTAGTTGCAATTTCATTAGTAAAGTTAAAGCAATTTAAAAGGCGCTTGGTTGGCAATAGCACTTAAATTTAGTTTCGTAGTGCGTAGTGCATCTTTTAGCAAATGGCAAATTTATTTCTTGCTGTTCTTGTTTGTAATATCTGCACATTTGAGCCAGAGTCTATGTCATTATTGATTTTTCTTATTGTATTTTCTTTAAAATAATGTGACTCGATAGCCTGAAAGCTATTAATATGATCTCTCACTGAATCGTTTATGCTGACTTGCAGTACCTTTAGCCCATATTTATTGAGCCATGGCATAAAGTGTAAAGTGGTGTCTAAAAGGGGCCCTCGACGCCTTATTTTGGTGCCAAGCTGTCCAACAACCTGTAAAGAGTACTCGCACTCGCCCAAAACCCATAAGGGGAACTTGCAGTGAAACCACAATTAAATCAGCTCAAAGAATATCCTTTTTATTTTTGTCGGGCCTTGCCCCAGAGGTGACTGCAGTAGATGTGGAGAACTACCTTGCAAACAAAAACTTAATGGGCTATACCTGCACAAAGATGAAAACGAAAAGAGAAAAAAATTTTAGTTCTTTTATGTTAGCCGTTTCTTCAAATAATAGGGAACTATACTTACAAGCTGAAATGTGACCAAAGGGGACAATTGTCAACCATTTTCTCGATCTCCAGAGCCCCAAAGGGGTGACACTACCAAGAACATTAACTCAGCTTCAGGGAAATACGAATGAAAATGCTTGAGGATTCTACACATCAACATGCGGTCCCTAAGAAACAGAATACCTCAGCTAGAGGCATTTATTGCAGACAAGGGTATTGACTTACTCTGCATCACAGAGCATTGGCTGGCAGAAGAGCAATTGAAAACCTTCCACCTTGATGGGTACATCATGGGAGGTTTCTTTGCAAGGTCTCGATACACTGGAGGAGGTACAATGTTATTAGTTAGGAATAGTATAGGGTCAAATTTTAATAATAATAAAGTAAGTTTTAACGTTGAAAAGATTGTAGTCATGTTGCGTCTATTTTAAAAGTCTTAATCTTTATGCTTTAGTTTTATATCGGTCAATCTCGGGCAGTTTTGACACCTTCTTGGATGCGTTGGAGAGCACAATGGCAGCTCTTAACCCAGACAAAAGTATAGTAATAGCTGGCGATTTTAATGTACACTTTGATGAAAACCAGGTAAATGCCAGGATTCTTGAGGATGCTCTTAGGGGTCTTGGCTTGTGTATGACGGGTTTTGGGCCCACAAGGCAAGATGTATATTTGGATAACATCTTTATTAATTCTTCAACTGAGATGTTAAATGTTGAGGAGGTAGATGGTAGATCTTGATGTGTCTGATCATAAAGGCCAAATAATAAATTTTCTAGTCAATATGGAAAATAGTAAAGTCGTTCAGGCAAAAAAAGTGTATAGGCCTATTACACAACAAGGTCTATTTATCTTCCACAATACTATCTCGAATACTTCTTGGGATTTTGTGAAAAATAATAACATTTCTATAAATGATAAATTTTCTGAGCTTATGTCTATTCTAGAGGGAGCATTTTTAGAGTCTTTCCCAAAGAAACATTACACAGTTCGGTCTGATCAGTCCAATAATATAAGCTGGTGTTCTGACAGGCTAAGAGCAATGAGAGAGCACCTGCGTTTTCTGGGAGAAATGTGTGAACAATATAACACTCTCAATAACAAAAGGTATTACAGGGAATATGAGAGAATGTACAGGTCACAAATAGGTCAATCCAAAATCATTGCCAATGATACCTCAATCACAAATTCAAATAACTCAATCAAGCAAATGTGGAGTATAATAAACAAAAATAGAAATAAGAATTGCATAAACCCATCAATTACAGTTTGATAATGCTTTTAATAATTATTTTTTAAACATTGCACAAAAGCTCATAGCAAAAATACCTGACACTAACTTGAATCCAATTGAAAATCTCACTAATCTAAATATACTACAAACATTTTCATTTAAAGAATAAGTTTTAACCAGGTTTGAGAAATTGTTAACAATCTAAAAAATAAAAATAGCTGTGATATTTTTTGGCATTAATGTTAGGGTTATCAAATGCATAAAAAATGAGATTTTAATTCCTCTGACACTGCTCATAAATCAATGTTTTAAGCAAAATATATTTCCAGACATCTTGAAAATTGCTGTAGTGGTGCCAATCTTTAAAAAGGGTGACCTCAACATTCCTGATAGTTACCGCCCTATTCCTCTTCTCCCGATAATTTCAAAGATCATTGAAAAAAGTATGTCTGATCAGATTGTTAGTTTCTTTGAAGGTAATGGGCTTTTTAGTGATGCGCAATTTGGTTTTAACAAAATAAAAATACTTCGTTGGGTAAGAATACCCAAAATGAAGAATCATTTAGTGCACTCTACTTTGGATGCCTTTCATGGTCGGCAGTATAATACAGTCTTGTTTTGCAATCTGAGTAAGGCTTATGACTGTGTAGACCATGGAATCCTCTTGGAGAAGCTCACATATTATAAATTCTGTCCCAATATCATAAACCCATTAAAATCATACCTTGGAAGTAGGCATCAGTGTGTGCGTTATGCTGGTGTGACGTCAGCACACCTTGGTGCCCCAGGGTTCAATCTTGGGGCCAATACTATTTCTGATTTATGTAAATGATTTACCAACATTTGACCCTAATTCAAGATGTACTCTCTTTGTTGACGACACAACAGTGTCTGTAGTCTGTATCAGCTGATGCCTTAGAAGCACCTCTGGAGGATTCTATGGCTGCAGCACAGGAAGTGGCTCAGATCTGGTTCAATGCAAACAAATTACTACTGAACGAGTAAAACGACCAGGATGGTGTTTTCGATGAGAGATGTGCATGAAGCTAATGCTGGTGTTGAGAGTGTCAAATTTCTTGGAGTCAATGTTGATTCAAAGCTTCTATGGAAGCAACATATTGATATGGTCGCCTTGGGATTGGCTAGTGATCTATTTCTACTTCGAAGTCTGGCTGATAAAGTGTCCAAACCTGTATTGCTAACCACCTATTTTGCAACTTTTCATGCACACTCTTCATAGGCAATACTTGCATGGGGTCATGCAACTGATGCTCAACGAATGTTTGGCCTGCAGAGAAAAGCCATAAGATTCTTGAGTGGTTCGGAATTTAGGGACGACTGCAGGGAGGCCTTTGGGACTCTGGGCATTCTTACTCTTCCAACTGTATATATTCTGGAAAACTTGCTGTATATTAAAAGACATCCTGAAATGTTTGTAGCACATCGAAGTGTACATGACCATGAAACCAGGAGCAGGGATGCATTGGTGTCTGTCGGGTGGCGTCTTGGGAGGTGTCAGAACGGTCCGGGATATTGGTCTATTTAAATTTTTAAATAAGTTACCATTTGAAATAAAAAATCAACCAATTTTATTATTTAAAAAATCTGTCAAAAAGATCTTAATTAAAAATTCGTTTTATTCAATACAAGACATTTTGGGCTTTAATTTTGATCTATAATTTTAGGATATGTGTTTTTTTTTTATTGATTTTAACTAGTCTTGTCTATGAAACTTATTTTTGAAATTGTATTATTGTCCTAAGCATATTTATTTCAGTGTAGTGATGTTTGTTTGTTAATGAAAATGCCTACTTTCTTTTTATTTATATATATTTATTGACCTGTGTAAGTTACTTAAAAAATAATTTGCACTTTCCTTCTCTTTCCATTTGTGGTAAAAATAGCCAATATTTCTTGTATTTCTTGTACTTCTTTCAGTTACGCATCTGTATTTGGAGTTTACCAACTCTATGTGACGAGCGCATCAAACTGCCTCTGAAGACTGTTATCACACATTCTCCAAAAGTTATTAAATATAGCTTCCCACATTGCTTTCTCAATTGTATGTAAAACATTTAAATCTGCAGATGTCTTTGCACTCTTTGCACGAAATTTATTTTTTTTTCTTATGATCTTGTCTCTCTCCTTCGGATATGTAGCTTTTGCCACAATTATTTTTTTTTCTTTCAATTTCTCTTCCATCTCTCAGGTCTTCGTAATTCATTGCCACTATTGGTCTTAAGCTCCAGCATTACTTTACCGTCTTCGTTTTATATTTCCGCCTTCTTTCTTCTAATAAATATTTTATTAATTTCGCTGTCAATTTTGAGCTTCGTTGTCAGATCTATGGCAATCTTCATTGGAACTGCTGTCAGTGCTGCTTGTAAGGGTCCGGTTTCTCCTGAGTCGTCATCATCAGTTGAATTATTTAAAACAAAAGTGCATTTTACAATATCAAACATGTCGGTATAGTGACCACCCTGGGTATTCAATAAAATTTGATTTTCAACAAGACTCTCTCTGCTTTTTCTAATGTCTGTAAGAAATAAAATGTTCTTTTGACGTTCCGACTGCCGCCGGTGCCGTTTGCGGTGACCGTTCTAAATAAAAAGCATTGTAATGCATAAGACCATTCATATTTGCCGTTATCTCTA
>JAEQML010066970.1:0-19510 GCA_016904865.1 Pissodes strobi | reverse complement strand
TTCATCGAAATTACGTCATGTTACTTGTAAAAAATATATTTCTACCATCTTTAATAACCTAAAATTGCCAAAGGGCAATATATTAAACTACTACCCATCTGATTTTTAACATTTTAATGGTGTTACTAAAGTTTATTTATTTATATAAGATATTTATTTTTTATTTAACGAAGTATGGCGAATATACCTACATTTTGAATTTCATCAAAATTTCTTGACAAATCTCTAATGGTACCGAATAATATGCGAAATAATACTGAAACAAATTTAATTAATATAAGAATTATTAATATTAAAAACACAATTATTATAAATGGTTGTGGGCTAGCTTGAATTCATGGTTTGGTTCTGGGTACTGCCTGTTTTGGTAAAGTTCTCCTCATGGCTTCAATAATTTCTTGATGGTGTTCAACGTCCAATTGTAAGTAAGGTTTAATTGACTGGCTATTACTGTGTCCAATAATTTTAATTAGCCGCTGTTCACCAACTCCTTCATTGGCCAAATTCGAAACAGCTGTTGCTCTTGCAGAATGGTTACTGATTTTAACTTTTTTAATGTCAATTCCTTTATCATAGGCTGCTGATTTAAACCATGAAGATATAATGTTCTTACCAACTGTCCTTGTACCATCCTTTCGAATTGAGTTGACTCCAGATTTGAAGTTAAGAACAATCTGTCGGTCTTAATAAGATTTCCCCTTTTTTCGATAAACTTCTTAAACAAGCGAACGGGACACATCTGTAGATTCTCGACATTTCTAATCAACCATTTACTATCTGACAATTTTTGCGAACCTCCTTGTGTAGTTTTAGAGAATATTGGATTATACTCTATCCGACCTGTTGGATTTCTTAAATTATCACTTTCTTCTTTGAAATATTGAATACAGGCAGAATATCCCTCCCTTCCTCTCCATGCCAGCTCACGTGAAACTATATGGAAAAATTTACGCTGCAAGCGATTTGGATTATCTTCGTCGCACATTTCAACAATTTTTTTATATTCGTCACTGGTTAAGGCTGAGGCACTCACTTTTTTTTTAATGGGTTGCTCTGCAGTTTTTTACGCTTAGCATCCCGAGCAGCTCTGGCAGTCACAAATTCCACATCAGAAAACGGATTAAATTTTATTTTGTATTTTTCATATAGTCTAAGAGCTGGCTACGTGGGGGAACGGGTCACGCGGTAAAGTCTAAATTTATTCAGTTCCAGGTTCGGTGGTTGCCGACATAGCAAGGGGCAGGCCGTCAGAAGTCACCCTGGAAGTAATAAGTGAGGGTAGGGGGTTGAATATGTAATTTTTTTACGAAAAATTTTTGATTAGGTACAGTGCTGAAAATTTACAACAGTATTGAAGATGATATAAGATAATAGGGAAAAAACTGTCAGAAGTCTAGGCGGAAGATAAAGGGCCGTCAGAAGGCGCCTATGTTGCGAAAATTTTCGCAACAATTTTGTCACTAGGTACACTTCTGACATTTTGTATACTTATTCTATGATTCAAAATGAAATTATCTGCAAATCGTCAGAAGACTAGGTGGAAGAATAACGGAGATATTATCGATAGTAAGAGTGTCGGAGCTCCACTCAAACCATCATTTTATCTCCTATTTCCATTTTTTTTTCATCAAGTAGCAAGGTGACAAGCAAGAAGCATCGACATTTTTCAACTGTTTTTTTTAAGGCTCATTTACATTTTTTATTGTATAATTTCGATGGAACAATTCATATCGGAGGTGATCTACTTTATCGCATGATTTAACACCGTACATGTCACAAACAAATTATTCAATGATCGAGAAAGTGTTTATCAGCGAATGCATTTTGGTACTCTTTTGATTTCAAAAGCATTTTGTAAGGACGTTGCTTTCCTTTCCTATAGAATGCAGGGTTATAGTCGCATCCTGTTAAAGCGCGAAATCCCGGTAATGCTTTACACAAGTCTGATCCGAGGGATTCATGAAGCGCATTGACATCAATAACATGACGCTTATCGGAAATTCTACATTCGATCCTAACTTTTGACTTAATTTTATGTAAGTTACCTACCAAAATAACAACAATATCTTACCATCAGTATTTACTTGGTATGAATATCAGCCTATATAATTTAGAACTCTTGTTTTGTTGTTAATAAAGGCAGCAACTTCTTGAGTTTGCGAGCGTTCAATTAAAAAGTTGACCAAAGCATCTTTGAACTTGTCATTTTGAAAAGTCAGTTGGACGCGTTTGTTCTGAACTAGAGATGACGTATCCGTAGTCAGCTGCGAAACCTCGCAACGAACGTTCATAATCTTTGACCGAAGGCCGACAGTATAACGATCAAAAACTATGTGTATACTTGGAGCATCATCATTGCAAAGGATTTGTGAACATTTTTTCGATATATTCCCGAAAGACTTTGGTACATCTTTGATACAGTGAATTAAAAAGATGCCATCAACAATTATGGCATCGATTGCGGGAGGTAACGAGCTCGATTTTTCGGTTTTACAAATAGTGCTATCTAAATGACACAATGATGTGGATATTAGAGTCATGGGATACGAGAGCATTTTCTCAATATCTGCTGCCTCCTGCATCGAAATACCCAACATGCGGCTAAAAAAAAACACGTTGCATTCGAACCTCGTGTACTTTGTTATTAACGGTTATTTTTCGTTTATTATTGCAACTAGCAAAGTTCAAAATTTTGTTTTGATTAATGGGTGCTTTGATTCTACTATCATCTTGTGAACATTCAGATATAAATGACTCTTGTATAGTCCGTCGATTGTCTTCTACATTTAATAGAAAATCAGTCACGAGGTACGATGCGCGACGACCTGTTTTGATATTAAATAAAAAATTTAATTATATTTTTTTCACTTATCGAATTATGAATTTATTATTGTCTTCCGAATTTACTTCTGACAGTTGAGCAATAGTATATTAAAATATTGTAAATTCTGTTCACAAATCGTCAGAAGTGGAACTTGATGAAAAAAAATCAAATATGAGATATAATGATGGTTTGAGTGGAGCTTCGACACTCTTACTATCGATAATATCTAGGTTATTCCACCTAGCCTCTGACGATTTGAAGGTAATTTCATTTTGAATCATAGAATAAGTATACAAAATGTCAGAAGTGTACCTAGTGACAAAACTGTTGCGAAAATGTTCACAACATATGCGCCTTCTGACGGCTCTTTATCTTCCGCCTAGACTTCTGACAATTTTTTCCCTATTTTCTTATATCATCTTCAATACTGATGCAAATTTTTAGCACTGTACCTAATCAAAAAATTTTCGTAAAAAAATTACATGTTCAACTCCCTACCCTCACTTATTACTTCCAGGGTGACTTCTGACGGCCTACCCACTAGCTATGTCGGTAACAACCGAACTTGTAACTGACTAAATTTAGACTTTACCGAGTGACCCGTTCTCGCACGTAGCCAGCTCTCCGTCTAATAATAAATTTCTTGTAATTGCTTAGCAGTAGAGTTCCACATGATTTTAACAACACTTTTCTTGTAATCTTCAAAATTTTTCTTTTTCATATTAAACGCGTAGTCCTCAAGTATATTAGCCAGCTGTACGACACTCATACATTCATGAATATTATACGACTTTTCGTTGCCAAATTCATCAAACTGTTGCCATATACTTGCTTTTGATTTTTTAGTGTTATCTGGTATTAGATTTTGAATTTCTTGTCTAATAACTTATTGATTTTCTTTACCAAATCGCTACATTTCAGTATATACTTATTAAACTCAACGTACATACACTTCGAACTAGTAACTGACATCTACTGTGATAGAACTGTTCAAACAAAATGACAAATCAACTTAAGTCTACAACAATAATACCTTAGCCGACTTCGCAACCATTGAAATTAATTTAAAATGTCAAATCTATATAAAATGTCAAGTTTGATTTATAATTTTGGTGTGAAATTTTCTTACCGAATATCAGACGAGCTAAAATTTTTCCTGGAAATTTTTTATCGGACACGAATATTTTAAGAAAATTATCCCGAGTCGTGGCCTCAAAAAATTTCCGGAAATAATTTTAGCTCTTGTGATATTATAAGTGATACACTCTTATTGGCTTTTTGTTGAAAAGTTCAAGTAGGATCTCTGTCTAGGACTGTATAATAGTTGTCATCAGACAGAATATCTAGCGATTTCGTTATATAATCTTTTTTATTGACTGTGACGTTGCCTTTGTCAGCTCTAATCACAATTAAGTTAGTGATTTCAGAAATTTTTTTGTTTCGTAAAACACTGATCTCAAATAATTATTTTGCGATGGTTGATTTATAAAACTTGTTAGAACGTTAGTAACCTTAGATCTTACAATGTTTCTGTTAAATTCAGGAAACATGAAAATAACATTTTCTATATCTGCTAGAAGTCTTTTTAAAGGCTGTGTACTAAATTTACTGCCTAATGCTAAGAATTGTTTAATATCTGCAGGAATGTCACAATAATTGGAAAGGTCCTTGATCCAATTATCTCTTGGGTTAAGGAGTTTGTTATGTTGTTAATTTTGTTATCTTTTTCACGCTTGTTTTCTTAATTTTTTTTTTAATTCATTTTTATAAAAGATGTTCTGATATTGGAAAAAATTGTTTAGCATTTCATTAGGTAACATTGCAATTCCTTCAACGACCTCTCCACTTGATTTATATTTTTTAAAGAGGTGTTAATTTCAAAATTAAGAATCTTCTTATCCAACTTTAGCAAGAATTAATTGTATATTATTTTATATGGAGGAAAAGTGATACTTTTTATGGCGCGGTCGTGTTTAACAGCCGAGCGAAGTGAGGCTGGTAATAGAGAGCAAGCCATGAAAAGTAACTTTTCCTCCAAATAAAATATGCTGTTTTTTCTTCAAATGTCGACAAATTAATAGTAATAATTATTATTATTAAAGATAAGTGGGTTCGCAAGGCGGCTTAGACCGGTGTCGGTGAATAGGTTGTTGCTATAGTAATGTAACATAAAGCTGTCAGTGGATACTGCCAACCACAATTATTTTTTTTTTAATTGCGTCTCCGATTGCGTTTCAATTCCGTAAGCAGTTATTGAGTAAGTTCGATGATAACGAATAATCAATTTGTTCTTAAATTGGTGATTTTTAGAAATTTAGTGCACACCGCCTGAAATTATCCAATAGGCAAAAGATATTTTAATAAATCTTGAGTTGTAGACGATTGTTTTGTTGTTTGTTTGTATCTATGTTGCTCTGATGACACTTTTCACTCCGCCGCACAGTGGTCCGAGTCAATATATTTTGGGGACATAGGTCACAAATATCAATTATTATAATTAAGAGAACTGTATCCTAATTTCTTTTTTAAACATGTTTCAGCAGCAGGTTCAACTAATTTTGTACAATTTTGCACACTTATTTTCAAGTTTTGCACACTTTTCTGGGGAAAGTTATGAGGTGTTAAAAATTTGCATCCCCCCCCCCCCCCCCCCGTTTTTCAAAATGTGGAAAATTTTTTATGCAGCTAAGTTCAACTAATTTTACACAATTTTGTACACCTATTTTCAAATTTTGCACACTTTTCTGGGGAAGTTATGAGGTGTTAAATATTTGCATTTTTCCCCCGTTTGTGAAAAAGTTAAAAAAATTTGATGCTGGTAGGTTCAACTAATTTTGCACACCAATTTTGAAATGTTGCACACTTTTCTGGGGAAAGTTATGAGGAGTTAAAAATTTGCATCCCCCCCCCCGTTTTTAAAAATGTTGAAAAATTTTTATGCTGCTAGGTTCAACTAATTTTCCACAATTTTTCACAACTATTTTCAAATTTTGCACACTTTTCTGGGGAAAGTTATGAGGTATTAAAGATATGCACTTTCCCCCCCGTTTGTCAAAAAGTTTAACCATTTTGATGCTGCTAGGTTTAACTAATTTTGCACAATTTTGCACACTTATTTCCAAATTTTGCACACTTTACTGGGGAAAGTTATGAAGTGTTAAAAAATTGCTCACCCCCCTGTTTGTCAAAATGTTGAAAAAACTTGATGCTGCTAGATTCAACTAATTTTGTATAAATTTGCACACTTCTTTTCAAATTTTGCACACTTTTCTGGGGAAAGTTATGAGGTGTTAAGAATTTGCATTTTCCCCCCGTTTGTCAAAAAGTTTAAAAATTTTGTTGCTGCTAGGTTCAACTAATTTTGCAGGGGGGGAAATGCAAATATTTAATACCTCATAACTTTCCCCAGAAAAGTGTGCAAAATTTGAAAATAAGTGTGCACAATTAGTTGAACCTAGCAGCATTAAAATATATCAACTTTTTGATAAACGAGTGGGAAATTGCAAATATTTAATACCTTATAACTTTCCCCCGAAAAGTGTGCAAAATTTCAAAATTGTGCAAATTGTGCAAAATTAGTTGAACCTACCAGCATCAAAATTTATTAACTTTTGCGCAAACGGGGGGAAAATGCAAATCTTTAATACCTCATAACTTTCCCCAGAAAAGTGTGCAAAAATTAAAAATAGGTGTGCAAAACTGTGCAAAATTAGTAGAACTTAGCAACATCAAAATTTTTCCACATTTTGACAAAGGAGGGGGGAATTCAAAATTTTAACACCTTATAACTTTCCCCAGAAAAGTGCGCAAAATTTAAAAATAGGTGTGCAAAATTGTGCAAAATCAGTTGAACCTAGCAGCATAAAAATTTTTCAACATTTTGAAAAACGGCAGAGAATATGCAAATTTTTAACACCTCATAACTTTCTCCAGAAATGTGTGCAGAATTTAATAATAGGTCTGCAAAGTTGTGCAAAATTAGTTGAACCTAGCAGCATTAAAAGATTTCAACTTTTTGACAAACGGGGGGAAGCTGCAAATATTTAATACCTCATAACTTACCCCAGAAAAGTGTGACAAATTTGAAAATTGGTGTGCAAAATTGTGCAAAATTAATTGAACCTACCAGCATCAATTTTTTCACAAACGGGGGGAAAATGCAAATTTTTAACACCTCATAACTTTCCCCAGAAATGTGTGCATAATTTGAAAATAAGTGTGCAAAATTGTGCAAAATTAGTTGAACCTAGCAGCAATAAAATATTTCAACTTTTTACACACGCGGGGGGGGGGGGAGAATGCAAATATTTAATACCTCATAACTTTCCCCAGAAAAGTGTGCAAATTTTCAAAATTGGTGTGCAAAATTGTGCAAAATTAGTAGAACCTAGCAGCATCAAAATTTTTACACATTTTGACAAACGGGGGGAAAATTTAAATTTTTAACACGAGTGATGTAATTATCATTGAAGATTAACTTTTTAAAAAAGTAATTTTATTCAAAATAATTCTACACAAAAAGTTTTGACTATCAAAATAACTACGATCTGTATCTTTCGAGAATTAAATGATAAGTAAAACGTAAAATGTAATTATGTGACCTAATGATATAAAATGCCGATTCTGCTAACTTATAAATATTGTGTATACAATTAATAAAAATAATAACAATTGATCGGCAGAAAAGTTGGGTCATCGGGTTATCGGCCTGGTTGCATCACATAACTCACGTCATAACTTTCCCCAGAAAAGTGTGCAAAATTTTAAAATCGGTGTGGAAAATTGTGCAAAATTTGCCGATACGAGTGCATGAAAATTTTTCAATTTTGTAACAGACGGGGGGGAACGGTCAAGTTTGCCCCCTTATAAAAAACAGCTCTAGTTTTCCTTGTGTGGGTGTGCAAAATTTTATTTGCTGTGTGCAAAATTGTGCAAAATGTGTGCAAAATTATGCTTCATCTATTTTTGAAATTTGTTTAATACGGGGGGCAAACTTGACCGACCCGTAATTTGCCAAGAATTAAAGATAGTGAAACAAAATGACAAACTAATTTATGAATATTAAAATGTAAAAAGTAACGGGTATGTATTAATATTAAAGTGAATTATTAACAATAGTTGTAGATCCACATTGGCTTATTTTATGATCTTGGAATTGTACAAAATCAAGACCGATACAAGTGTCCAATCAGTATTTTTGTTTCTTTGTTTCACATTTTGTTAATACGATTCATGCATTTCAATAACAATATCTTATCTTATTACATTCAACTTTTTTGATTAACGTTATTGAAAAAAAAAACAAATTAGTTTACTCTTGGCAAATTACACGTATTGTTAATTTTTGATCGCTCTGTATAATATAAGATATATTTTTTTGGGCAGTTCTTAGTTTTAGAGGAAGCAAAAACTTATAAGGTTGTCAACGTCACTCGTCACTCAGAAAGAGAGCATTGTGCAAAGATCGATGATAAAAGCATAATTATTATTCTGTGTAATTTTTATATAATTCACAATTATTCGTAAATATTTTAACGTATTTAAAACTTGTGTCATATACCTACAATGATAATATAGGTATTGTAACCTAAGTCGGGTTAATAAAAACAGTATTTGTACGTGTATACGTAATTATTTATTTTATTTGAAATATACATTGCTTAATTTGATAAAAGAGGAATATACAGGATGATGACTTTAAATGGAATAAATTCATTTAAAAATTTGTTTAAAAAAACGCGCGGACCCGTGGATATTAATTTTTAGTTGCGTTTTTTTGATAATTCTTTGACATATACAGGGTGTTTCAAAAAAAAGTTACATATGAAAGTTATATATTTTAAATGGAACACCCCGTATATTTTGTAATGTGTCGACTCTCCTTAAAAATACAAGTTATTTGATGTATCACAAGTAAAATTACGTTCAACCGTTTTTAGAATATTAATAATTGAAAATAGCAGTTTTGCCTTTAGGAGGTTATTAAATGAAAACAGTTCAAGATAGAAACGTAAGATTTTCACTTTCCTATCTTAACATTTTAAAGTGAATATTTTGATGTCTAATTTCATCATAATTACAAGTATTATTCCCTTCTCTTATTAATAAGTTCCTATCTGTTGCACATCATATTGTCTAAATTTTGGATTTCAATCAACTATTAGCATTCCATAGTGTAATTAGCATAATTAACCCGGTTCAAAGAGCGACCATAGAGAAGATCAGTGCGTCGTGGGAATCTCCAGGTTATAGTTCCTTAAATTAAACAATTACCAATGTGCGTGTCTGTAACACATTATTAAACGGACTCGTATATTTGTTCTTATTTTTTTATAAGTATGTACTTTTCATAAATTTATATTTGGGATGAATTTAATGTTTTCACACGGTCATGATTTGAACCTTTTACCATAAATACTATCAATTTCACCTCGTGCATTATTATTAAATAATATGTTTTAATCATCCATTACAAAATCAAGTTGGTGTTGCAGAATATAGCATAAATGCCAAAAAAGCCCACCATTTCATCCTATATTCATATAGTTCTTGAGCGCAGTTGCTTTATTGCCTTGATAATTTTTTTGAGCCATTGGTCAAGTATAGTGTAATAATTATAATGCATTGTCAGCCACAGATGGGAAAATTTTTGTTTACATATGGCTAAAAGATAGAGGAGTCTAAGCTTTAGATTACCGTGTTGATTTATTTTTGTAAAATCATTACTTATTAGAAACTTTTAGATTGCCATTTTGATGTCGAACTGGTACTATTTTATGCACGTTAGCTTATTTGATTAAATGTATATTATATTAATAAAACAAATAAGGAGGAAGTGAGTTTATTTATTACATATATGTTAATACCTTCGTAAATTGGATATTTGTACATTAGAGAGGTAAACTGTAGTTTCCTCTTTCTGTAGAACATATATATAGAGTGGAGATGAGTGATTATGTCATGAAAAAGGTAGTCGACCTTCTTTTCTCCACAATAATTTTCCTAGCTAGAGCCTTTCCCTAGACATTAAATATTTTCTTCTAATTCTGCGAAAGTGCGACAACTCCATGCCATGAAATTTTTCTATGCTTTGACATTTTTTATAACGTGACCATGGTTTTAGTTTAAAATTTGCTCTGGAAACTGGTTATTAGTGGACAAAGCACTTAAAACGGGTAGTTTTATCTAGCTCTCACATTGTAGTGACTGTGACAGGACGGTTTTACAGCAGCAAATCGATATAGGAAAAAACGTGTTTACAATGGCTGAAGCTCTATCTAGAACCACAGAAAAAGTACCGAAAAGTATATCTTTATTATTTTTCGAAGACAGCGAATTAACTTGTCAGTTTATTACAGCTCGGCCGTTCTGAAGAGAATGATGCGCTGTTCGAGTTTGTCGGGAGACTATGAGGCGAAATATGAGAATTTAATGGTTTGAGATAGTACTATTTTCGAAGGTTTGTTGAAAAGCGCCACGCCTCCTCCGCGGCGCTTTTCAACTTTCTACCGAGGTAGACAGTTGTGACACATATTATAATAAGCGGTTTATTGGACTCATACTGAGGCACGTGAAGCTGTACGAGGAAACCAATGCTGAATGAGCTGATTCAGTTGAGCAGAGCGAACGTCCGCAGTCAAGTGCGCATTTTGCATGCCTCCACATGCCAACTTGGCGGAAAGCGAAAATTTAAATTACCTCGCATTAAATTGAAACCGTATGATAGTAATAGCATGGTAGAATTAATAAATGCTTATACTGTGGTAATAGTATTCAGGGGTGATTGTCCTTTGAGACCAGTTCCAGAAAATCCATGATGACTCTGATATTGATAACCATGATAAAATCGAGTATTTGGTGCAGGCTACAGTTGCTGGAAGTAAGCGCTATGCTTGTAGAAATTTTTGCTTCAATTAGCCATAATTATGATAAAATTGAAGACAGCATTTTAGTAGATTTGGCAACAAAGATATGCAGATTGAAGTGTACATCAGAGAGCTGTTTGAGTTAATTTTAGGTAGTGCGACTTCTAAAGGGAAATTTAATACTGCTACGCTCTACGGTAAGATTGATAGTCAGCTGCAGCTATTCGCAATGCTGTACATAACAACCGGTAGCTGTTCCGCAATGCTGTTCCGCAATGCTTTTCCGATTAATTGGGTACTGTCTGCCTCCAGCTCTGCTTAGAGCTTGGCAGCGGTTGCCTTTTTCGGTACCCAGCGCCTCCAATGGTCCCGGTGCTTCTGTACTTGAGTTGAAGTTAAAAGAGTTTATGAACTTCGTCAGTAATGAAGTGGGGAATGAACAGAGGATTAGTTTGGCTACCGAGGGTTTTGGAATGACGGAGCGTATGTCATGTGTCAGCTTGGGGTACAGTGAGGAGAATTTCAAGAAAAGAAGATCCGCTGTGTTTGACCCCACGGGTCTTGTAAATTGCGAGATTGCCAAAGTATTTTTTGCGGTGGCTCGCTTTAAGGGTAATAAAATATCCACGGAGCAAAAGCGAAAGATTTTGTTTAGTTAAAAGACTTGCTTCTGCTGTCTGAAAATATGTCGCCTGTCACAAAGGTGTAGATGACGCATCAAATGTATTTTATGCGAGAAATCCCATCTAACTTTGATGTGTCCTGGATGACCAGCCAATGAGAAGAGGAGTCTGTGGAACGTGACCAGGCTTTTCCAAATCACACTAACACATACATATTTTTTGCAAACCCTTTGAGTCATTTTAAAAGGTTAAAATGGGTTCAAATCGGTGTGGCTGTTGTTAGCGGTAAAACGCCTCTCCGACCGTAAAAAACTTAACAATTTAACAACTATACAACATAATAACATATTAAACACTAAAGAAAACTGGATAAAAGACCTAGTGAAACCCCTGGTTGCAGATCTGACGAGAATAAGACAATTCATGTACCAGCAAGTGAGTGTGTAAGTAATATCGAATCATCTCGTTTATTATTTTGTATTTTGAATATTTTGTGATTTGCTGATACCACTGTTCGTATATCTATTATTCCCACGCATATTTTAATATTCGTATATCCTATTTTTACGCATATTTTATTTGCATAGCTCATTTTTCCACCTACTTTATTTTTGAAATATTCTATATAATTACATTATCCATTATAAAGCAAAACACCTAAAACACGTTCACAAACTACCGCTAACACGGAAGTAGAAATTGAACCTTATAGTTTCAGAAATTTTATCAATAATACCAGAATTCGAAGGAGATCAGATCTCGTTAGGTACATTTCTTAAAGCCTGTGACTGTGCAAATGATATGTCCATAGGTGACCAAAAGCGTTTATTAGTGATTTACATTAAAAACAAATTGAGAGGCAGAGCCGCACCACAGAAATCTACCTTCTTATATGGAAATTAAGCAACTTCTCTCATTATATTTTGGACATTCACGTGACCTTTCCTCTCTTATACAAGATCTTCAACGGCTAAAACAAATGGCAGGCGAATCTCCTTTTACTTTCTTCAACCGTTTACAAGTTCTAAATGCAAAAATGCATTCTAGCATTCAAAAATCCGTTAACTTAACTAACGATCAAAAATTAGCCCAATGTAGCTTAATCGATACAATGGCCTTTAACACCCTTCTAACAGGTTTAGAACATTGATCTGTATAGGAGTGGATAAGCAATAAATAGACCAAACACGGCAAATTTACGACCGCGAAATGTAAACAAAACGACTCCTATTTTGCCTTGCGCAATAGAGAATTAGTGGGCGCCATCTGCTGCAGTGGTAAGGTCATTAGGCAGGCCCACTCCAAAATTTGAACTCGTAGTCTTGTGATTATGATCGAAAGTAATTATTTCACCAGATATTCGGTAGAGTGGTCTTGCCGATTGTGAAATGAGCCGATTAGCATAGTGAAACAAAAAATAAGGTGTAATACTTATAATAATTATACTTACTTAAAATAGGAAATCCCGGGTATTTTGCCAGCTACAAAGCACAACCATACACATTCGGGATTCTATTTTGGTAGCATCGCCCATTGTTTATGTGCGTATTGTTCAGTTAAAACGAAAATCAATATAGGATACGCACAAAGCACAAACGTGAACCACTAAACTAAAACTAATTAAGCAACTACAAACAATATTTCCAAAGAAAGTCAATAAAAAGTAAAGTATTCGAATTATCAACACAAAACGCCGCGCCGTCAAAACGAAAACACGTCAAAGACAAAAGCCAAGTTCGGTCCTGATCGACGCCTGTTGAGACGGCAAGTGTTTTAGTGCGCATGACGAAACGGAATCTCCTTTGTTTACGTTTTACGATTTTGCGTCGATTTTGTCAGGCGCAGAAGCCCGTTTTTTCGCCCATAGGTTGCCACTTTTGAATAGTGCAACAGGCGGCTATTGCTTATCCACTCCTATATAAATTAATGGTTTAGAACCGCGACTTGGACAGATAATTCGAGCTGGAAATCCCAGAGACCTTATCGATGCCCATGTCAGAATTAGAGGCGAACTCCAACTTTCCTACTTCGAAACTCAAAAAGTGGGAAAGTCAGTAAATATTAAACCAGTTTCTCAAATTAAAAGACCCTCAGTTCAACCCCCAAAGTGATTCCTGTGGACGTTTGGGACATATGGCAAATGAATGCTGAGCCCAACAAATGCAACGCCCTAATCAATATCAAAATAACCCTCCAACCTACCAGAGACAAGGTTTTAATCCAAATCAATTATTAAATAACTCTCAAGACTCATCTCAAAATCAACAAAGACCCCGTACTATTCCCCAACAAAATCAATCTCAATTTCGCCCCTTAGTAATCCAGAGAAATCCCAGTTTTCATTCTAACCAACATCGAACTCACCATATGAAATATAACTCACAAGTTTAGGAACAGGAATCATATCAATTCGATGACACCCCTTACTATAACGACAATAATCATAACAACTCAGAGTATTATGATCTAAACGATCAAAATATCTACGATCAATCCGCACCTGCTTTCGATAGTAACGACTATCAAAATTTTCTGGTACTTCCAAACCAAAACCACCCTCCGAACAATGTATCTCCAGCAACGGATTCATTAGAGGAAATTCAAAACCAAATCCAGACCCTCAACCTGGACGATATGAACCCCAACCTGAATTTTCCAAAGAATTTATATTATATCAACGACGCATCTAATCAATTCAAACTTCTTATTGACACTGGAGCTGGCATATCTAATTTTAAAGAAAATATCGCCCAAAAATGTCATCAAAGATTTCCTGAAAACGTGACCCTTCAGGGAATTACTAATCAAAAACTCCATATAACAAAATCCACCCTTGTGCCCTTTAATAAAAGCGATCCTCACAAAGTTTTTATTTATAACTTAGATATAGAATTCGATGGAATTTTAGGCTTAGACTTTTCGGAACACTACCAATGCATAATTAACTTAAAATATAAAGAACTGATAACACATTTTAAAACAATTTCTTTGCATAAAGTCGATGCTAAATTCAATAATAATCCTCAAAATAATAAAAATTACATTATTAGCAAAGTTCTAATCGAAGGTCGTGTAGAACAAATTTTTAAATTTAAATGCAATCTATCTAATATCGATGCTATACTATTTGCACAAGAAACTTAACGCCATATCCTTTGCACGGATAGAGAACCTTCATAGCTCAATTATCACCCCACTAGATACCTGATAAAGGCGATACATAAAAACAATTTACCTTTATCAGATTATTCTTCTAATCTTGCAAAATATATAGATCTAGAATTAGAAGCATGCATATAAATTGGACTCTAAGGTAGTATTTGTTCTTAAAATTCCCCTAGTAGATCCCGAAACGTACACTCTATTGCACTTATATCCAATTCCTATCCCAGATAATCGTACAGGGTTTCATCACATCATTTCTACCACTCAAAAATATGTAGCGAAAGATGATGATTCCATGCTTTACATCTCACTCCAAAACTTAGGAAAATGCAAAACCCTTGGCCTAAACAAGAAGATTTGCTCTGAAGTACTCCCACACCCAATCGACAGTGACTCGATCTGCGAAGCTCAACTCCTGAGGCAGCCAAGTCGAACTTTACCAAGAACATGCCAAACCAACCTGCTCATAGCTACGGAATATAACGTTCAGGAAATCCACCAAAACCTTTGGTTGGTAACAATATCAGATCCTTTACCAATTACAACCAAATGTGAAGGAAGACAGGCCTATTCACAGACCATAATCATAAACAGCATCTTGCGACTTCAATCGAGCTGTAACGCCTTTATAGGTAGCACGAGAGTTCACGCTAAACGAGTGATTGATGTCTACCAGAACATCACTTACAGGAACTTTCAAATTGAGATTCCCTATAATTGCTGTGAACATCTCCCAAGGAAACCATCCTTGCCGGATATCAAACCCCTCAAACCAAACAAGATCGAGACGGATGACCTTAACATTGCCTAGCATAAATTGGATCAGTATTCAGAAGAACTGGATAAGATCATCAACCAACCCTTCATCGACAGACACCTATCCTGGTTCACAATAACAACGATAACCTTAGTCGTTGCTCTAGTCATCATCTACATCCTGTGCAAAATGTCGACGTAGAACGCTACCAATGATCACCATGAGACCTTCCAATGATGACTCGCCTTCAGCACCAACACCGCGGAATCGCAAGCCAATGGAACTTAAATTCGGCAGCATCCTCCCGAGAAAAAGACCAAGCCTTTGCCTCGACGACTCCATTGAAGAAGAACTAGAACTTCGAAACTTAAAAGTTGCTACTAAGCACCGACTTTTTATTAAAAGAGGGAGTTGTTATATGTGATATATTCTACTCTAAAGAATTTTAATAACCCATGATTGCCACATGCGTCTCATATTACAACTCAACCCGATATTTCCAGGACTTCAACATCAGCAAGTGTAGCAAAACCCGTGTATTATGCTGATATTGCAAACGGATATAATAACTTTAGACCATTTTGAGTTTAAATGAACGCAAAATAAACGTGATTTATTTCGTAAATGTGTATGTAATATTCTGGCGCATTTTCATCATAATTTCTTATAACAAAAAGGGCGACAGCAACGGGTTTAAGAGTAGGAATATTTTCGGAGAGCCAAACATTGAAAAGTTATTAATTTTTGAGTTGCAAAACGTCTAAAACGATAAAATATTCAACTGTTTTGAGTTTTGAAATGAAAACTTCTTTAGGCGCATTTTGCGATTTTTTTTTGTGAGGGTTGAATGAGACCGAGCCGTCACGCGTCACGCGTCATGCTGGGATATGTAACGTTACGCTCCTTCTACTGGCATGTTCCCGTATAGGTAGAGGGTTGACATTTTCAGGGGATGTAGCCGGGGTAAAAAGAAGATCCTGGACGAAAACGGGACTCCGTACCCCCTCCCGTTTGGCCAGGGGAGGGGGAAGAAAGAAAACCTTAAATAATTAATTTCGGGAGAACGAGGGTAAACCGTGTTTCGCCCGTATCTCTGCAACGAAGGCTCGGATCGAAATTCTGACAAATGATGACCCCGTTTGTTGAAGTTTTCACTTCTTAAGCACACACCAAATTTTTTTTAAATAAATATTTCTATTGAATGAATTTTTCAGAATTCCTGTCATGGGTAATGTTTTATAGCAAAAAAAAACCTATTTGCGCGCTAATACGCGATTTGAAATCGAGATTCCAAGGAAATAAAAAACACCCAAATTAGATCTGACACTTGCTGACACTTTTTAGTATCTTTATTTAAAGTTGATAAATTGCAAAAAAGAGATAATAAACTAGATTTTAAATAATTACGACGTAAAACTACCTAATATTTCAATGTGATTTACAAATACAAATTAACCTTACCTTGATCAATATTGGTCATTATCAAAATTCATCAAAAGAATAATCGTTTTGATATTGCACATTTGCAAACTTCACCTGCAAATTGTTAGAATAAATAACAGTGACAAACACTGTCAACTTTCGCTTGTCTTGACGCGTAGCCTACTAGATATTTGGGTTAAATTTTCATTGAATAATATGAGTTGGTGACCTGGCAATTGAATTATACTTTTAATATTGTCAAATTATCATTTCCATAATTTGTTTATTTTGGGCCGATTTAGGATGTTCTGTACCATGCGCCTTTCCTATATGAATTTACTTAAGTCATTATGGAGTTTCTATGGAAACATCGGTAAATGTCAGTCGTTAGTGATAATTAAGCATCCGGAAAAAGCTAAAAAGTTTATTTTCACTCATTATGGGCTACACTCAACAAGAACAACTGAATATATTTATGGCATACGTTCAATGAAATAAAAATAAGAGGGAAGCTAGGACTTTATATGCAAGGTTGTATCAGAACCTGCAACTTCCAAGTTTGAACACCTTTGCGAGAGTCTACAGAAAAATAAAAAATTCTCAAGATTTTAAAACAAAAAAAGGACACTGCGACAACCTGACGACCGTATTCAGCTATATGTTCTTCTTACCTTTAATCGTATATACAAAACTTGATTTTACTAATTTGTTTCTAAGATTAAATAATTTTTAGAAAATCCGACTCTATACCTACAGCATGTGAAGCATTAAATACCACATTTTACAGAGCCCAAAGCACACTCAAGAAGTTCTAATACAAACCTTATAAGTTTTGGAAACTCTTCGAAGAAAATAAACGCGAACGACTTGAATTTTGTAATGCTATGTTGGAACAAGTACGCATGGACGACAGTTTTTTTTTTGACAAAATAATATGGACAGACGAAGCATGCTTTGCTATAATAGACATAACATCCATTATTGGAGTCATGAAAACCCACGCCTTGTTAAAGCTGTTAAAATATCCGAATGGAAAGCTTTCAGTGTTTGGTGTGGCGTTGTTGGTAATAGAATATTAGGGCCAATTTCTCACTAAGGAAATAGAGATCTTTTTAGATGAATTACCGCTTAACATCCTCAACCGATCTATTTGGCAACAATATGATGCCCCTGTTGAGCTCACAACACGGCAAACGTGACTCACTTCTTAAATGAAAAATATGAGACTTGGGTTGAAAAGAATGGTTCAATTCGATGGTGCCCCAATAGCCCTAATCTTACTTTGATGGACAGGTCTTTCTAGGGATGGCTATCCATCATGAATACACATTATATTAAGGCAGAACATTTTGAAAGAAATACAGTTTATTCGAATCCACCAGAAGCAGTTGTTGAGGGATGCCGACCACCACTTAAAAAGATGATATCGTTTTTGTGTCGAATAAAACGGAGGTCACTTTGAACACCTGTTAAAGTGAATATTCAATATTAATTCCACATTTTTTGTAACTAATTCATTAGTTTTAGCTTAATATAAACAATGCTTAGGTTGGTCTTGGTGAGTGTAGCCCATAATGCTTAATTATCACTGACGACTGACATTTACCGATGTTTCCATAGAATCCCCGTAATGACTTAAGTAAATTCTTATACGAAGGGCGTAGAAAACATATTAATAGTGCGATTTTCAATCATCGATAGCGCGAAAACAGTTGAATGTAGGTATATGTTATATTAAATGAAATATACTCGAAATTATGCATATAATCAGAATATGTAACATTATATAGGGCATTCCATTTAAAAACAAACCTACGTTAGTCGTTTTTGACGGCTTTAGGACGTTCGTTTGTTTTTTCTGATATCAAATTCAAGCGCTTTGAGCGAATTCCTACAGCTTTTCTAATTTAAACGTTTTTCTAATCCTTCAAATAAAAAAGTTATCTATTGGTCCAAATATAGTCAATACCCTTTACAGTTACTTACATATAAAATAAGCTAAATATAATTAGATTCAAGAAAAGTAGATAACATAATTTTGAGATACGGTAAGATAAATGTGAAGTTACTTACATATACAATAAGCTATATTTACTTAAAGTTAAAGATAAGAAGGTAATTTTGAGATACGGTAAGAAATGTACAGTTGTTTACGTACTACAATAAGCTAAATCTACAAGATACGGTAAATATGAAATAAAATTTCGAAATGTTGGCTTTTCTGTAATTAAAAAATCATTTGCAGAATTTTTTAAACATTTCTAAAATAAATCACTTATCTTTATGGATTTCCAGACAAAGAGAATGCTCAGGGCCTCCTAGCGCTTCTTCAGCAAAGTGCAGAGTGGTCTCATAACCACGGAGTCATCCTGACCATATAATTTCCACTTCCCAAAGCAGCAACAATATTGCTACCACCAGGCAATGATTTAAGGATGGAGCACTGTCCTAGAATTATAACATTTTAAACCCCCTTTTATTTTTTATTGTTGTTTCGGTTTTAATTGAAACCTTTTGGAAAAATAAAAGAAGAGTTAAATGTTCCTTGAGTTACCTTGTCGCTGCTCGAATACTTCTTATTGCGGTGGCACTAGGGGCGTGAGTTCGAATTCTGAAAATTCAATTTTATGGGCGCCAGGTCTAAAGTAGGCCGAAAGATAAGGAAAGATAAGTCAAATTGCCAGATTATATTATATATGTAGGGTAAGTAAACGCAAGAAATAACAGATACAATTTCCTAACAATTTTTAATGACATTTGACTCAAGCCACATATCCCTCAAGTTATGCAAATCACTTAATACCCTATAGAGGTCAGAAAAATATATTTAATATTTATGAATCTATCATATATA
>MU194343.1:1463-19512 GCA_016904865.1 Pissodes strobi | reverse complement strand
GATTATTGTTAAGATGAATATTAATCATTGACGATTCTTGTAAAATGCTATTAAATTTATCTAAATCAACTTGAATATGCATTAGAAAGTAATTTAACTTTAAAATAAATATACTTTTCATCACGAGATAATGTTAAATTTGATAAATTATTTACTGGTTTATTTTTAAGATGAATATTAAACATTGATGATTCTAGTTAAATGTTATTAAATTTATCTAAATCAACTTGAATTCGCTTTAGAAAGTAATTTAACTTTTTAAAAACATACTTTTCATCATGATATAACGTTGAATTTGATAAATTATTTACTGGTTTATTTTTACTACGTTGAGGTTTGAAACTTTCGGCAACATGCACTAAAACAGGGTTTTATTCACAATATCGAAACAGAATTTTTGCACTCGACGCGCGTTTCGCTAACCATGTTAGCATCATCAGGAGACGATTAAAACTGATTAATCATCTCCTAATGATGCTAACATGGTTAGCGAAACGCGCGTCGAGTGCAAAAATTCTCTTTCGGTATTGTGGATAAAATTCTGTTTTAGTGGTTTATTTTCAAGATGAATATTAAAAATTGATGATTCTTGTTAAATGTTATTAAATTTATCTAAATCAGCTTGAGATTTGTTTTAGAAATAAATTTAACTTTTTAAAAGAAACATAGTTTTCATCATGAGATAATGTTAAATTTCATAAATTATTTATTGGATTTTTGTTGAAATGATTACTAATAATTGATGATTCTTGTAAAATGTTATTAAATTTATCTAAATCAACTTAAGATCTGCTTTAGAAAGAAATTTAATTTTTTAAAAGAAACATACTTTTCCATCATGAGTAAATGTTATATTTGATAAATTATATGCTGGATTATTGTTAAGATGAATATTAATCATTGACGATTCTTGTAAAATGATATTAAATTGATCTAAATCAACTTGAATATGCATTAGAAAGTAATTTAACTTTAAAAGAAATATACTTTTCATCATGAGAGAATGTTAAATTTGATAAATTATTTACTGGTTTATTTTTAAGATGAATATTAAACATTGATGATTCTTGTTAAATGTTATTAAATTTATCCAAATCAGCAGCACTTGTTTTAGAAAGAAATTTTACTTTTTAAAAGAAACATACTTTTCATCATGAAAAAAAGTTATATTTGAAAAATTATTTATTGGTTTATTGTTGAAATAAATATTAATCATTGATAATTCTTGTAAAATTATATGAAATTTATCTTATTCAACTTGAGATCTGTTTTAGAAAGAAATTTAACTTTTTAAAAGGAATATACTTTTCATCATGAGATAATGTTAATTTTGATAAAGTATTTACTGGTTTACTGTTCAAATGAATATTACTCATTGGTCATTCTTGTTAAATGATATTAAATTTATTTATATCAACTTGAGATCTGTTTTAGAAAAAAAATTAATTTTTTAAAAGAAACATGTTTCATCATGGGATAATGTTAAATTTGATACATTTACTGGTTTATTGTTGAAATTAATATTAATCATTGATGATTTTTGTCAAATGTTATTAAATTTATCTAAGTCAATTTGAATATGTTTTAAGACGTAATTTAACTTTTTAAAAGAAACATACCTTTCATCATTGATGATAATTTGATAAATTATTTATTGGATTATTGTTGAAATGATTATTAATAGATGGTGATTCTTGTAAAATGTTATTAAATTTATCTAAATTAACTTGAGATCTGTTTAGAAAAAAATTTAACTTTTTAAAAGAAACATGCTTTTTCATCATGAGATAATGTTGAATTTGATAAATTATTTACTGGTTTATTGTTGAGATTAATGCTAATCATTGATGATTCTTCTAAAAATTTGTTTTTTAAAAGCATGCCTTTCATCATGGGATAATGTCATATTTGATAAATTATTTACTGGTTTATTGCTGAGATGAATACTAATCATTGATGATTCTTATAAAAAAGTAATGAATTTATTGAAATTAATCATTATTTTTTTAAAGTCTCCAATTCTTTAAAGCAAACGTGGTCTTCATTTTGAGATAACAGTATATATTTGATAAATTAATTACTCTTTCATTGATGAGTTATGAATATTTACGGTTAATCGTTCTTGAAAGTAGCGTTATGTTATTATATTAGGTAATTAAATTGACAAAATTTCTTTTTTACCATAAAATGCAGAATTATTACGCTTTCTTTAAAAACGTGAAGGCTTACCCACAAAACTTGTCGCCTGATCTAAATTTAGCTTATTATTATTATTATTATTTAACCCTTGAAACTGTTTGCAAAGGTAGATAGTTTATTCAAAATCTTACCTACAAAGTCCATTGTAGGCGCCATATATTGAAAATGTTTTCCTTCTTCAACGGCCTCTACAAAATAATAAAAAACGGTAGCAAATAGAGAACCTCAAATATATATGTAGCTTACTTAACGGTGACGGAGTAACGATTCCTCTGTGCTTGACCTCTACAATGGTCTCGTCCACTAAATCATCCAAAAGATTCCTGACCGTAGTAACGTCTTCCACTATCTCTTCCACTTTCTCTTGCAAATCAGCTTTATATGCATCTAAAATGGGATGCAATGGCTATAATCGTTGCTTTTGATAATTCCTATAACCGAAATCAAATCTATTTATGTCGCGGATTTCGACTTATTCCGGTCGCTGAACTGCCCTAACGTCTCTACTGACTGCCACGCGTTGGTTGGGATTTTCGTTACTCTTAAAGTTTGCAAAATGTAAAGTTATACGTACCCCAATTGGTATCCATAATTTCAACCCCTTTTGAGTCGATACTTATTGACGGCACACCAATTGCGTCAAGAGCACTAGGAGCAGTCACATGGCGAAAACTGGCTGAAAATTGGATAATATATGAATGAGGCTTTGAAATCCGAGATTAATTCTGAGCTATTTAGATTTTTGTCCAAATATTTTAGGTGTTCTTACCTGGTCTGCTAGCGTATTCGTCCCTGCCCATATGAATTTCGTTATCGAGATATTTCGAGTATAACATGTCACTCTCAACATTCCAGGGTTCCGTGGATGATTGCACATTCCTTGACAAGCTCTTCTTCTGCTTCCCTCCAACGTGTTCGTCTCTGCTCGGGCGAACTTCGTTATCGGGATATTCCGAGCTTGACGCGGCAGTTTCAGCATCCGAGACTTCCGGGGATGATTCTCTACTCCTTTGCGCACTCTTTTTCCGCTTTCCATCGATGCGTTTCTTCCCTTCTTTCTTCTTCTTGACGCTTTTGGGTTGCGCGAATTTAATTCTGAAAAAATTTCAACCGTCATATTATGTCTTCTTGTTTGTGCGTCAAAGTGACAGCTGTCAATGAGATTGTCACGTTTATTGTAAAAGTCACACGAATGTCATTTAAGTCAACGATGAAATGTTGGAAAAGTATAGGTCGGGATATGATTATATAGTAAATAAACGAAACACTTACGGTTTTGACGGCAGCAGTTCGGCAAAAAGACTCGGATAATCCAATTGGATGAAGCTGCCGGTAAAGGGAATCGCTACGTACAGATTTCCGTGCTTTAGTTTGGAGAGTGTCGGAATAATCTTTCCATTAATATCGCATATCCTTAAACGAACAATTATATTATTCGAAGGGCAACAGGGCTACAAACTTTGAAACTTAAACTGTCAATCTGTCATTTATATATGTGTGGTATGCGTGACTTTTTGAGTGAAGACGCGCATTGTTCGAAACGATGGCTGTGACGTGGCGATGGTTTTAGAAAAGTCAATTTAAAAAAAAAGTTTTCAAAGTACTCTCTATTAGCTAAAATATGACATTTGACAAGCGCTAGCTGTCTAAATTTATGTCACACTGACTTCTCGCTTATATTATAGGACGTGGAGCAGACCCAACTTACTCTTTGATACCTTCGCCGACGTCCAATCGATACCCCAAGTAATCCAGGATCATGTTGTAGTCGAGCAGATCGCTCTCGATCAGAACGACCTTGAGGGGCCGCTGACACGCCCGTCCCGACACCATGAAGTAGACGACGGTTCTCTTCTTCTTTTTCGTGTACTCCATGAAGTTCACGAGCGACGTCACGTTGTAGTCGAACTGGTCGGAACTTGCGGCTGATTTCGATATGCGCGCGTTCATTTTTTCGTTCTCCGTAGAATATCTGAAACAAAATTGGGAAGAAAATATGTTTTAGTTAATTTTTTAAATTTAATTCCAAATTCATTTTGGTCTTTAAAAACTTACCCATTTTTCCCAAATTTAACTTTTTCTGCGCCGACAGCGACATATTTCTCGTTGGACTTTATGTCTTGCAGACAAAGTACAAGTTTTTTCGTGCCCAAATGGTAGAGCTTTCTGACCGCCCCGAAGCGTGGTTGCAACACAATGGTAAGAAAACCTAAATTCAAAAAAAAGTAGGTTAATATCAATGGCTATAGAAATCTCAAACAGCATACTTAACTATAAGAGGTAATATTTGGGTATATTAAGTGATGATTTATTTACAGATTTGGTGTATTTGCGTATGTATAAAAGGTAATATTAAGGGAAATCAGATGTTGGAGTATAAATGGTAATATTCAAGTGTAACAGCAAGTATTTATGTATAAGAAGATACTTTTAAACATAAGAGATACTATGTAAGTGTAGGAGGTAGTGTTGCATTATAAGAGTTAATACTTATCTATAAGAGGTAATATTTGGGTATATTAAGTAATGTTTTAATTAAATAATTTATATTTTTAAACGTATGAAAAAATATTTGAGTAAGTATAAAAGGTAATATTCAAGTGTAACAGGTAGTACTTAAGTACGAGAAATTACCTTTAAACATAAGATATACTGTAGGAAGCGGTATTGAACTATAATAAGTAATACTGAAGTATAAAAGGTAATATTTGGGTATACTAAGTAATATTCTAATTAACTAATTAATGTTTTAAGCATATGAAAAAATATTTCAGTGAGTATAAAAGGTAATGTATATAAATTAAGTTTTGGAGTATAAGAGGTAATATTCAACTGTAACAGGTAGTACTTATGTATAAGAAGTTACTTTTAAATATAAGATATACTATGTAAGTGTAAAAGGCGGTACCGGAGTATAAGAGGTAATAATTAAATAATATTTAAGTCTAATAGCTAATGTTCCAATTCAATATTAGAGGTAATAAGGGGCAGTATGTAAATAAAAAAAATAATGCTTTTAAGTATAAGAAAATATATTTGAGTTTAAGAGATAATGTAAAAGTTGTATTTGAGTAGAAGAAGTAATATTTAAATAAAAGAAATAATGTTATTAAATATAAAAGAAGTATTTTTGTATAAGAGTTAATATTTAAGTAAAAGAGGTAATGTTTAAATACAAGAAGCAATTCCTTAAATATAAGAGACAATATTTAATTATAAGAAGTATATTCTTCAATATTGGATACAATATTTAATTGTAATGGGTAATGTTTAAATAAGGTAAAGGTAATGTTTTTAAAGATAAGTAAAACATATTTCATTAATAGAGGTAACGTTTAAGTAAGAGGTAATATTTAAGAAAAAGAAAATGTTTTAAATATAAGAGGATATATTTAATTAAGGTTTAAATTGAAGACATTATTTAAATAAAAGAAGTAATGTTTTTAAACATAAAATAAATATTTGAGTATTAGCTAATGTTTCAGTAAAAGAGGTGATGTTCATCGAGAAGAGGCAATGTTTTCAACATAAGAGGTGATATTTAATTATAACAGGTATTTTCTTGAAATATAATGCTTAACGGAAAGAGGTAATATTGAAGTAAAAAATAATGCTTTCAAATATAAAAGGTAATATATAATTATATGAGGTAAGGCTTACATTGAAGATAATATTTAAATAAAAAAAGCAATGGTTTTAAATATAAAGTAAGTATTTGAATATAAGAACTAACGCTTCAATAAAACATGTAAAGTTCGTATAGAAGAGGTAATGTTTTCAACATAAAGCGAGAAATTGAATTATAACAGGTCAACATTATAGGTAATGAAGGATAATGTTTAAAGGAAATAGTAAAATTAAAGAAATAATGTTTTTAATTATAAAAGGTAATATTTAATTATAAGAGGTAGGGTAAGAAGTAATGTTTTTAAATTCAAAGTAAATATTTGAATATAGGACCTAATGTTTCAGTAAAAAGGTAATTCTTTTATAGAAGAGACAATGTTTTCAACATAAAAGGAAATATTTAATTGTAACAATTATACTCTTCAACATTATAAGTAATGAAGGATAATCATTAAAAGAAAGAGGTAATATTGAAGCAAAAGAAATAATGCATTTAAATATAAAAGGTAATATTTAATTATAAGAGGTATAGTTTAAATGGAAGTTAATATTTAAATATGAGAGGTAATATTTAAGTAAAAGGTAAGGTTTTTAAACAGTAGAAAAACATTTTAGGATTAGAGGTTTTGTTTAAATAAAAGAGGTAATATTTAAGTAAAATAAGTAATACAATAAGTAAAAAAGGTAAAGTTTTGAAACATAAAAATAGTTAAGTATAAGTGTTATAGTACGTTACACAAACGTTTAAAAGAAACATAGCCTTCATCGTTAGATAATGGTATGTGCCTAATAAAAAATCAGTTACTTTCAATAATCTTAGGACGTTTTTTCAGAATATATCTTGATAATGATATTAATCATTTATAACTAACTAATATATTTGATTAACTAATTAGCAGAATGTTAGCTTATCGTTTAAATGTTAACGTGTAAAAATGTGCTCTCGTTTAAATGTTAAATTTCAGGTGTAATATTGAACCAAAAAACTTGAATTTTTCGTTAAGTGTCTACCAGTGCTAGGTGGTGTGATGTTGTTACTTACGTCAAAATTGAGTAAATAGAAAGGACTTATTTGTGAGAGAACAAATTTATCGAATCGTTTAATATAAATGCACAGTTATTAAAAATATAAAATCGGAGACAAAAAAGTGTTAAAAGATAAACTGATTCAAAATTCTTATCAGCCAAGATGAAGGACGATTTCTCTTTTCTTTTTTGCGATGCACTCGCTTTTTTCGGGTCCAAACAATTTTGTCTGTTTTTAATTAACTAGGTCACGACCATGATTATTATTGTTATTTTTTTTGGCAGTAATACGTTCTAAAAAGATTTAAAAGAGCGTATACACATTTTTTCGCGTCTAAAAGGAAAAATAGCTATTAAAACTAGGAATATAAGATGGATAAGGACGAATTTTTCGGGTGCTGCAAAAGAAAAGAATTAACCAGTTATTACTGCATAGGTTGCAAACAAGTTCTCCATAAAAGTTGTGTGGAAAGACAACAATTTAAAAATGTAATAGGCCACAGAATATATTGTAGTAAAAAATGTACAAATATTGGCGAAAATAATTCGGACCTTGAAAACGATGAAATAAGAGAACTTCAATGTATTATAGAGGAACTTAAGGAGGAAATAAACCATAAAAATCAATTTATAAAACGGCTACAACGAAATTCCATAGCTAGCGAAAATGCTGCCTTGGAAACTGAGGAGCAGTCCAGATTTGACCTAGAACAAAAATGTAAGAAAATTGACGATTTACAGAAAATTATCGACGATCTAAAGAAAAAACAGTCAGAAGGAAATAAGCAATATAATGACCATTTAGGAACTGCAAAGGAGGAGTTAAAATCAATAAAAGCTGATCTAAACTCAGAAGAAATTAAATGTAGAACGCTGATTACTCAACTACTGTCCGTAAAAGATGAAAATAAATCAGTAATTAATATAAACTCTCAATTAAGAGAAAAAAACAGAGAAATGGAGGTAGCAATTGAACAAAATAAAATTGAATTGTTCAGTCTGAAGGAATTAAAAGAAATAAATCAACAACTCAATAATACTATAGTTAAACTTAACCTAGACTTAGAAGAACGTATAAAAATTCAGGAAAGCATGTTAACAACGATAGCAGTCTTGGAAGAAGAAAACACTATGTATAGAAACAGGATCACGGAATTTGAAAGCAGGCAACATGATAGCAGCAGTATTAACCAAGAAATACCCGTTTCTACATACAAAAGTACCGAATCACAGTTAAGTCCCACACTGCAAAAAACACAATACAAGAATATGAGTATTATTCAAGAGCTAGAAAAAGAAGCCTCTGATAATGTTTCGTCCAATGTTAGACATAAAATAGTTTTAGTTACAGATTCATCTGCAAAACATCTACATAACTACTTATATGATAGCGTTAAAAGTAACTACACTGTACAGACTGTATCTAAACCATATGCAACATTCACACAAATTGTTTCCACAATAGATTGCTTCCTGGAAGATCTAACCCAGAATGACTTTATAGTGGTTATGGCGGGCATGACTGACCTAAACATGAAAGAAAGGGATATTAAGTTGCTAACAAATAAATGTTTTGATACAAATTTGTTATTCTGTACTCTTACTGCAAACTTTCGTGAATATACCAAACTGATTGGCTTGGAATGCTTAAATACAAAATTGTTTAAGTCTATTTCAAAACTAAAGGCTTTTTGTCAAAACTTGGATTTACTTAATTTAAACAATTTGTTTAGTGCTGAAGATTTTTTAAAAAACCGACCTTACTTAAATAAATACGGCTTGTGGACCTTAGCAAAACAAATTGCAAATGCGCTTAGAAATTTTTCACACAGACAAGTAACAAATTTGAAATTTGTTACCAGTTCAAGTAGTGAGGGATTAAATTATATTCAAAGTGAAACTTTTGATATCGTGAGTGAAGTAAATAATCAGAGCACAAATGGGCAGTATGATGTGACAGATCAGCAAAGCACCGGGCAACCAACCGGAGAAGATGTTCATGCGTTAAATGAACAACATATACCCGAGGAAGAAAACGTTCAATTTAATAGCGAATCAACTGAAGAGGACAAAAGTCAAGAGACTGATAATTTTTTAGGTACGATGATGTTAATGGAGCCGTTCATTTAGCGAATGTGGCAAATTTTAGAAATAGTGATATACTGTATGTTAATATCTGTAGCGCACCTGCCCGCATGCCTGATGTTGAAGCAAATCTAGTATCACAAAATCCTGCATTTATATTGTTAAGCGAGAGTCGAACTACTGACGATGTTTTAGATTCAGAAATTTCCATAAAGAATTATAACCTTGTAAGATGTAATTCATCATCAAGGCATACGGGTGGAGTTCTTTTATACATTAGACAGGGAATTACTTACAAAAATGAAAAAAATTACATCTTAGATAAGCATTTTTGGTTGAATGTAATATCGGTGCAATACTCTAATTATTCTTTGTTTCTTGGAGTTTTGTATAGGTCGCCAAGCTCTAGCAGGGCAATATTTATTGATAACTTTGAGAGTATTTGTGACGATTTATTTGACAGTAGCAGGAAATGTTTAATAATGGGAGATTTTAATATTGATTATAGTAGTGATGATTTTTATTGTAGAAAGATAAAAAATATGTTTAATTGTCTTGGCATTAAGCAACATGTCCTGGATTACACTAGAATCACAAATGACAATCAATCGATAATTGATTATGTTATTACAAATTTTGACGAGATTGATGTCAATGTTCACCATACTCCGAAAATATCGGATCACTCTATATTATCAGTTAATTTTTATAACAACAAAAAAATAATAAAAAATAAAAAACGTATTATTTACCGAAATTTAAACGAATCAAACATACATAAAATTAATTTGGAATTAATTGACTGTAATTTTTTACTCAGTAGCAATAGTGTTATCGATATTTACAGGAATCTTATTGAAAATGTAGAATACGTCACAAATAAGATAGCACCTAACAAAGAGTACAAATGCACACATGACAGTTTACCATACTATGATTGCATATTACGGAATAAGGCTAAGGATAGGGATATAGCGTATAAGGAATTTAAACAAAACAGAAATGAGAACAATTGGAATGACTACAAAAAAGTTAGAAATGAATATGTTAACTTACTTAAACAGAAAAAAGAACAATACTATTATGAAAAAATAGATCTAAATAAAAAAGACCCTCGTAAAATGTGGAAAACACTCAAAGCATTAGTAAACTCAAAAGATCATTCAGAAAATCAATTTGTTAATGGAATTGAATTTGAGACAGATAAGGGATTAGAAATTGTTAAGGATAAAAAATATATGGCTGATTTATTTAATAAATACTTTACCGAAAGTGTGAAAGAAATAGTTCACTCTATAAAACAGGGTCCAGATCTGCAGCTTCAGACAGCTTACCCATGTAAATTCTCAAAATTTCAAGTGATTACTTTGTGTGAGCTTAACGAAGTTGTTAATGAAATGAAGGTTAAGACAGGTTTTGAAGTTTTAAATGTTCGGTTTTTGAAGTCAATTTTTGGGGTCATCGGCCATGTTGTTTTGCATTTCATTAATACATCGCTTCAATCAGGAATATTTCCTGAAGAGTTAAGAAAATCTGTCGTTGTTCCAATACCTAAGATCTCGAATACCACAAAGTGTTGTGAATTTAGGCCAATCAACATGTTACCGTGTATAGAGAAAGTTCTAGAGTTGTGTGTTTACAAACAGTTGATGGAATATCTTAATGTTAATAATATTCTTACCTTAAATCAATCGGGATTCAGACCGGGACATTCATGTGAATCAGCTTTACAGTTGACAATCTCCAAATGGTTAAGAGAGACAGATCAAGGGAAATATGTAATGGTTGTATTTTTAGATTTAAGACGCGCTTTCGAAACAATTGATCGGTCTATTCTATTAAAGAAACTAAAAAATATAGGTCTTGAAAGCACTGTGATAAAGTTTTTTGAATGTTACTTGTCAGAATGGAAACAAGCTGTAAAGATTGATGACATTTTCTCTGATGAAATAAATAATGGTTTAGGTATCCCACAGGGGACTGTGCTAGGTCCCCTGCTCTTTCTCATATATATAAATGATATTGTTTCTACAAATCCTAATGATTTTACAAAGTTATTTGCAGATGACGCACTTTTTTCCATTGCTGATAAAAATCTTGACGTAGCAATCAGTAAAATGAACAACTTACTAAAAACAGTAAATTCTTACTTTTGTACCAATAAATTAAAATTAAATATAACAAAGACAAAAGCTATGATATTAACAACTCCCCAAAAATATAAAAATATGAATCTTGATCAACACACACTTAGTATAGATGATCAAAAAATAGAGTTTGTTTCTCAGCTTAAATACTTGGGATTTATGATTGACGGGTTTTTGAATTTCAGCTCACACTTTATTTATGTCTATAAAAAAATTTGTAAGAAACTTTATTTTTTTTCGAAAATATCAAAATGCATTTCTCAGTACAGTAGAATAACTATCTACAATGCAATAATACAACCTCATTTTGATTATTGCAGTACCTTACTATATACAGTAGATTTGAACAAGAAACAAGCTCTGCAGAAATTGCAAAATAGAGGAATGCGCATTATTTTAAGATGCAGCAGATACACAAGTATTAGATTTATGCATGAATTGTTACAGTGGTGCCCTGTTGATGCTAGAATGTTTGTAAATACAATGATTTTTATCTTTAAAATTGTAAAAAAACTGCTACCTCCATATTTTGAAGAGTTTATAATATATAACGATCAGATTCATAATTACCCCACAAGGTCAGCTAATCATTTTCATGTTCAAAGAGTTAACTATAAAAAAACCAGAAAATCAATTTTCAATGATGGCTTGAGTAAATATAACTCTCTAGGTATCGAAATTAAACAGTCCAGAACTGTGGCTGAATTCAAAAGAAAATTACTCGCCTCCTTAAATACCTGTTAGTGTTCTGTTTGGTATTGTGCGTTGTGTATTATTAATTATTAATAGCCTTTTTTAGTATTTGTGGCATGTCATTTTTATGTAGATTAATTGTATTAGGTGATTCCTAAATAAAGATTGATTGATTGAATGATTTCTATGAATGATTTATAAACCTTAATCGATAATATTTCTTGTAAATTGTTATTAAATTTATTGAAACCAATTTACATAAGATATACTATGTAAGTGTAGAAGGTTGTGTTGCATTATAAGAGTTAATACTTATGTAAAAGAGGTAATAATTGGGTATATTAAGTAATATTCTAATTAACTAATTAATATTTTTAAACATATGAAGTATAAAAGGTAATGTATATAAATAAAATTTTGGAGTAAAAGAAGTTACTTTTAAACATAAGATACTATGTACGTGTAGAGGGCGGTACCGGAGTATAAGAGGTAATAATTAAATAATACTTAAGTATAATAGCTAATGTTTCAATTCAATATTAGAGGCAATAAGGGGGAGTATGTAAATAAAAGAAATAATGCTTTTAAGTATAAGAAAATATATCTGAGTTTAAGAGATAATGTAAAAATTGTATTTGAGTAGAAGAAGTAATACTTAGATAAAAGAAATAATGTTTTTAAATATAAAAGAACTATTTTCTATAAGAGTTCATATTTAAGTAAAAGAGGTAATGTTTAAATACAAGAAACAATTCCTTAAATATAAGAGACAGTATTTAATTATAAGAAGTATATTCTTCAATATTGGATACAATATTTAACTGTAATGGGTAATGTTTAAATAAGGTAAAGGTAATGTTTATAAAGATAAGTAAAACATATTTCATTAATAGAGGTAACGTTCAAATAAAAGAGGTAATATTTAAGAAAAAGAAAATGTTTTAAATATAAGAGGATATGTTTAATTAAGGTTTAAATGGAAGACATTATTTAAATAAAAGAGAGAATGTTTTTAAACATAAAATTAATATTTGAGTATTGCCTAATGTTTCAGTAAAAGAGGTGATGTTCATCGAGAAGAGGTAATGTTTTCAACATAAGAGGTAATATTTAATTATAACAGGTATATTCTTCAACATTATAGGTAATGAAATATAATGCTTAACGGAAAGAGGTAATATTGAAGTAAAAAATAATGCCTAACGAAAAATATAAAAGGTAATATATAATTATATGAGGTAAGGCTTAAATTGAAGATAATTTTTAAATAAAAGAAGTAATGGTTTTAAATATAAAGTAAGTATTTGAATATAAGACCTAACGCTTCAATAAAACGTGTAAAATGTTTGCAACATAAAACGAGATATTGAATTATAACAGGCCAACATTATACGTAATGAAAGATAATGTTTCAAGGTAAGAGATAATATTGAAGTAAAAGAAATAATGCTTTTAATTATAAAAGGTAATATTTAATTATAAGAGGTAGGGTTTAAATGGAAGGTAATATTTAAATGCAAGGAGTAATGTTTTTAAATACAATGTAAATATTTGAATATAAGACCTAATGTTTCAGTAAAAAGGTAATGCTTATATAGAAGAGGTAATGTTTTCAACATAAGAGGCAATATAACATTCTTCATTATTATAGGTAATGAAGGATAATAATTAAAAGAAAGAGATAATACATTTAAATATAAAAGGTAATATTTAATTATAAGAGGTACGGTTTAAATGGAAGAAGATATTTAATTATAAGGGGTAATATTTAAATAAAAGGTAGGTAAGGTTTTTAAACAGAAAAAAACCATTTCAGGATAAGAGGTATAGATTAAGTAAAAGAGGTAATATTTAAGTAGAATAAGTAATGTAATAAGTAAAAAAGGTAATATTTTGAAGCATAATGAAAATATTTAAGTTCAAGAGTGTTTTAGTACGAGGTGACTTTTTAAACATGAGATATTATGTAAGTGTAGGAGGCGACATTGGAGTGTAAGAAGTAAAACTTAAGTATAAAAAGTTATATTTATGTATAAGAAGTAGCATTTGCATAAAATAAGTAATGATTTTACACATAAAATAAATATTTGAGTATAAGAGCTAATGTTTTAGTAAAAGAAGTAATACTCATAGAGAAGAGGTAGTGTTTTCTACATAAGAGATAATATTTAATTATAACAGATATATTCTTCAACATTATACATAATGAAAGGTAATGTTTCAAGGTAAGAGGTAATATTGAAGTAAAAGAAATAATACTTTTATATAAAAGGTAATATTTAATTATAAGAGATAAGGTTTAAATTTAAGATATTTAAATATAAGAAGTAATGTTTTTAAAGATAAAGTACATATTTGAATATTAGATTTAAAGTTTTATTAATTTTGTCCATTTAGAAAAGGTAATGTTTTAACATAAGAAATTATATTTAAATATAACAGCTATATTCTTCATTATTATAGGTAATGAAAGATAATGTTTAAGGGAAAGAGGTAATATTGAGGTTAAAGAAATAATGCATTTAAATACAAGAGGTAATATTTAATTATAAGAGGTAATATTTAAGAAAAATAAGTAATGCTCATGTAAAAAAGGTAATATTTTGAACAACAAAAATATTTAAGTATAACAGTGTTTTAGTAAGAATTGACTCTTTAAAAAGTAAAGGAGGTAATATTCAAGTAAAATGATTAAGTTTAAGTGGAAAAGGTAATCTCTAAAACATAACCAAAATATTTAGGTATAAGATTGTATTAATAAGAGAGATAATGTTTTTAAACATAATGAAAATATATAGTGGAGTCTAAGAATGTTTAAATAAGAAGTGACTTGTTAAACATAAGAGTAACATTAAAGTAAAGAAAGTAATGTTTTTAAACGCAAGAAAAAACAGTAGAAAAGGTAACGATTAAGTAAAAGAGTTAATATTTAAGTAAAAAAGGTATTGTTTAAGTAAAAATGGTAATGTTTTGAAGCATAGCAAATAAATAATGACTTTTTAAGTGTAGAAGGTGATGTTGGGGTGTAAAAAGCAAAACTTAAGTATAACAGGTAATATTTAAAGTAGCATTTTTAAATATAATAATAATACACTTGAGTATATAAATATTTAAGTAAGAAGTGACTTTTTAAATATATGACATACAATATAAGTACAGGAGATCGTAAGATTATAAGGGGCAATATTTAGGTATAAGAGGTAATATTTCATGCTTTTAAGCATAATAACATATATTTGAATATAAGAAATAATGTAATGTTTTTAATATAAGAACAAGTTTTGAGTATAAGAGGTAATTTTCAAGTAGAAGAGTTAGTGTTTAAATAAAAAATAGCTTTGTGAATATAGGAGGTTGTATTGCAGTATAAGGGGTATTATTTAACTACAAGTGTTACATTTTGGAATATTAAAGGTAGTATTTAAGTATAAGGGGTAATGCTTAGCTAAGAGAGATATAATTTAAGTATAAAAAGTAATATTTAATTATAAGTGTTTGAATATAATAAAGTAACGCATTGTTTATTGAAATAAGTTGAGAAATAAGAGGTAATATTTAAATAAAATGGGAAATATTTGCATGCTCTTTAACTTTGCTGCTTGAAATGTTTAATTTGCAAAAGCTTACGCACTTCCACTATATTATATCTCACCTAGACTTTTGATAAACACGAATTTATTACTATTTCGTAATGTATCAATATTTAACAAAAAATAGCATTTTCTGAAAAATTAATAGTGAAAAAGTTTTCGATATACACGATCAACTTTATACAGTTTGCCCCATAGTAATTTGGTCGTACCAGATACGTGGCGCGGTTCAATTAGAGAAAAGAGACCTTTTATGGGCAACTGACGGGCCGTTGACAGTGTTGTCAAATTGTGTTTAGTTTCGGCAAAAACTCTTTAAAACTTATTTTTTAAAAGGGATTTAAACTAGTTGTTATTAGTGGAAAATGTCTTCTTACCTGTCCTAATTAAGTGGTGTTTTGTATAATTATTACAGTAGAGTTTAGAGCGAAAAATCGCTATTTTCAAATGTGTATTTTCCTATAGATATCTATACGCAGTTAAGTTTAGTAAATATTCTTATTAGTGTACTTGCTTAAAACGGAATTCCACGACTTCATGTACTTAGAATGCAAAGTGACTTCATGGCCGCGGGACTCGAACTCCCTGTTCTTCCAGATGACGATCTTCACGGGTTTTCCGTATTTCGGCTCGTATAGCGTCTGCCACGAGCGCTGCTTCACCGTCATCGTAACCAATCGGGACCAAGCTTACAGTCACATCGCTATTGGTCTGCACGACCAAAGATTCAATTCAAACTGAAAAATTTTGAAACTATTCTGACGCCCGAAAATAATGATGAGTGAATCGGTTTTCATATGGCTGACAGTGACATTGATTGTTGTTGTACGGGGAGATCTAAAAAAGTGTTGTCATGAAGAACTTGATTATTAAATTAATTTTTTTAATAGGGAGGGTATGTCGGACATAATAGATAAATGAGCAAAAATGTGTACGAACCAATTATCACGAGAAAAGTCAGAAAACTGGCAACACAGGGCCGTACTTATCTATTTAAATATATTTATTATTAACTGTTGAGTATAATTTTATACATGAGTCGGACGTTAGTCCAGGCGTTTAAGATAAAGCTTTCATTCAAAAATGTCGCGATCCATGTATATTTCTATATAAATTTAGCCTTCCATGGCTTCCATAGCAGGTTTATGTAAATTAACCAAACACCTTTTATTAAACCATAAAACGCAGAATTATACTTTTTCTAAAAGCGCGAAAGCTGATCCACAAAACTTAATCAACTAAAGCTCCCTTACTATTATTATTTTTATTTAAGCTTTGAAGCCGCTGGCAAGGGTACATATATATATATAACAATCTGACAATATTAAAAGCTCTTCGTGACACTGTATAGCATACGCAAATGAAGATTTAAAGCGCACGATTAATATATATCGTCCTCTCTGTCTGTGACTTTTATAAAACACACAAACTGTATCTGTAATTAAACCCTCCCTAATATAAGTCTTGCGGTCGTTCTCGATTAATTATTGTTACTCAAATTAC
Source organism: Pissodes strobi (assembly GCA_016904865.1). Classification (NCBI taxonomy): domain Eukaryota; kingdom Metazoa; phylum Arthropoda; class Insecta; order Coleoptera; family Curculionidae; genus Pissodes; species Pissodes strobi. Next base: position 2,642 of record MU194343.1, on the reverse strand, counting down.
CTGTTATTAAACCGTTCCCTCAAAACTCTGTATTTATTAATTCGCTTCCCTGCTACGACGTGAAATGCGTTTGATAGGCTACTTATTGTTGCTACACGTCGTGACTTTCAGTCTTGGCTTTTCGGCAAAGGAAATTTCGTTTGTAATTGATTTTGCAACGACCTATGCCAGCCCTAAAACCGTCCTGGCAAACTTATGCTGGAGCAAAGGTAATTATTATTAAAAAGTTTAAAATCAAGAAAAATCATCGGTCATTGTTCGATGCAGTTTTATTTTGGAAAAATGAATCGATGTACGAACTTCCGAAATTTACGTAAAATTTTTTATTTATTTGATAACTTTCAGAGGTTTTCGTGATAATTTAATATATTTCCCCAAGAGCAACGAACGGTTTTAATTTCTGTCAATCTCTAGAAAATGCATAGTTCCAGTAAATTTGAAATTGTGGAAAAAGAAATTGTTGCACCAACTTCAGCCATAATTTTTCAAAATCTACGTAAAATTGCCTATTTATTCGATAACTTTCAGAAAATTTCAGGACAATTTATTATATATTTCCTCAAGAGCAACAAACGGTTTTAATTCTTATCAATCGCTGGAAAATGCAGCGGTCCGGTAAATTTGAAATTGTGGAAAAATGAAACGTTGCACCAACTTCAGACATAATTTTTCAAAATCTACGTAAAATTTCCTATTTATTCGATAACATTCAGAGGTGTTCAGGATAATTTACTGTTTTTTTTCCTCAAGAGCAACAAACGGTTTTAATTTCTGTCAATCGCTTGAAAATGCATCGGTGCGGTAAATTTGAAATTGTTAAAAAACGAAACGTTGCACCAACTTCTAACATAACTTTTCAAAATCTACGTAAAATTTCCTATATATTTGATAACTTTTAGAAGTTTTCAGGACAATTTACTGTTTTTTCCTCAAGAGCAACAAACGGTTTTAATTTTTGTCAATCACTGGAAAATGCATCGGTCTGGTAAATTTGAAATTCTGGAAAAACGATTAGTTGCACCAATTTCAGACATAATTTTTCAAAATCTACGTAAAATTTCCTATTTATTTGATAACCTTCAGAGAATTTCAAGATAATTTAGTATATATTTCCTCAAGAGCAACAGACGGATTTAATTTTTGTCAAACTCTGGAAAATGCATCGGTGCGGCAAATTTT
>JAEQML010066967.1:0-19514 GCA_016904865.1 Pissodes strobi | reverse complement strand
ACCTTAATTATAAGTTTGCAGATTTTAACCATATATGTACTTGTCTGTCACTGGTTGACTGGAGCTTTTTGTCTGAATGTGCCGATGTCAATGATGTAGTGTCTATGTTTTATGAAATCTTGGATCAAATTTTTGTCCAATTTACACCGATTTCCAGATTTAAAACACCCAAATTTCCAAAATGGATGAATCATGTATTAAAAAATTTAATAATTGAAAAGAAAATGGCTCATAAGATGTTTAAAACCTTCAAGACTGAGGAAAGCTATGTAAAGTTTTCAAATTTAAGATCACAATGCCGCATTCTATCCAAGAGTTCATATCAAGCTTTTATACAGACCCTTGAAGGCCAACTGCATGATAAAAAGTCGTTTTGGAAATTTATCAATTCCAAAAAGGGGGGATCTTGAATATTCAAAATCCATGTGTTTTAATGATGTTGAAACAGATGATCCACAAATCATTACTGAACTGTTTAAGCAGCATTTTTCTTCTGTTTATTCTAAAAATCAGGGCTCCTGTATTAATGAAAATTTTAAGTCTGATGAGTGTATTAATGTAAGTAGTTTTAGTGTATCTTCTATAGAAGCTTTTAATAAAATTGAATCTTTGAATAGTAATTTAGGGGTGGGTCCCGATGGAATTCCAGTAATTTACAAAACTGTAAGTGTGTTTTATTTGATGTTTTATGTAAAAATTTTAACTTGTCTCTTGTCACAGGTATTTTTCCTACTGTTTGGAAGAATTCATATGTAACACCGGTCTTTAAAGATGGGGATAAGTCAGATATCAAAAATTATAGAGCCATCTCCAAGATATCAGTTATTGCTAGGGTTTTTGAGTCAATATTTATGACAAGCTGTCTCCGCGTGTCAAAAATATCATTATTAATGAGCAACATGGTTTTACTAAGGGCAAATCAACTGTTTCTAACCTCCTGACCTATGAGCACACTCTGTTGGATGCCTTTGAGAATAAATATCAAGTGGACGCTATCTACACTGATTTCTCAAAGGCGTTCGACAGAGTTGATCATGGAATCTTAGTAAGTAAGCTGAGGTCAATTGGTATACATGGCACCCTACTTAAATGGCTTGAGAGTAATGCAACAAATAGATATCAAGTGGTTAAGATCAAAAACCATTTATCCTCAGAAATAAATGTTACATCAGGTGTTGCCCAGGGGGGTCATTTGTCTTCACTTCTGTTCAACATTTTTGTAAATGACATTAAGGATATTTTTGTTAATTGTCTTTTTCTTGGCTTTGCAGATGATTTGAAAATTTTTTTAATTATTAGAAGTGGGGGTGATAGCCTTGCATTGCAGGAAGACCTAAATAAGTTTTCTTATTGGTGCAATGTCAATAATTTCAAGCTCAATACTGATAAGTGTAAAGTTATAACCTTCTGTAAAATTAAGAACCCATTGGTTTATGAGTACTCACTAAATAATACAAATTTACAGAGAACAAATCTAGTGAAGGATTTAGGAGTATGGCTTGACAGTGAATTAACCTTTGTGTCTCATACTGAGAAAATGACATCACGAGCTATGCATCTTTTGGGCTTTATTTTTAGAATTCTTATAGGGAGGTCAATGATGTTTTTATCATGAGGGATGTCTATTGTGCTTTAGTGAGATCCTTACTTGAATATGCTAGCTCTGTTTGGCAACCTTGCTATGCTGTGCACAGAGATAGTATAGAAAGAATTCAAACAAAATTTCTTAAAAGAATAGGGCTCAAACTTGGCATTCCTTATGAAGACATTAATTGTCATGACCTGATGACTCTATTAAATTTAACTCCACTCGAATCTAGAAGAGTTATGTTTGATATTTGCACACTTTACAAAATAATTAATAATCAAATTAACACACCTGATCTTCTTGCACTGGTTGGTTTTCATATACCGTCAAGGGAGACAAGAAACAAAACACTGTTTCATATTCCTTTTCGTAGGACTAATTATAGTGTGAATTCACCTATAACTCGTATGTATACGAAAGCAAACAGTGTAGTGCAGAAGTGCGATGAAATTTACTTTTTTTAATGACAGCTCTAGGGTTTTCCAAAGAAAAGTGAGAAAAGCAGTGCAGTGGTAGATAGTCTTTTTTGTAAATGTATACTGTTTAAGATTTTACACTACTCTCTTTATATTTTGTGTTTATATTTAAATGCTATATGCGTTAATAAAGAATTTGAATTTGCTCTTAATTTTAAAGGTTGAATAGGTTGATGTGTTTTGTTAATTGAATTGTTTTATTTTCGACTAAATATAATTTTGCTTGGATGTTATTTGTTTCACTATCCTAAATCCAAATTTTTTCAAAAATTATATACTTGATTATAGCGAATAACCTACAGTATATATTTTGAAGAGTACATTTATATTATTTTAAATTACTTGTCAATTATGTAATAGTAATAATGATAAGATAATAATGGCTATAAGCAATTCAAATTTCTGAACATTGTCTGTCGACCTGGAACGATATTACATGCAGGTACCGATACATAAATTAATCAATCAATCAATCAAAATCTTTATTTGTCCACAAAATTACAAGTTGACAGAAATTCAACTAAGTACATTGTAATAACCCATAAAAAGGGTGTAGGACATGTCAAAGAAACTATCCTATAAGTACTGACTACATTAATAAAGGTTGAAAGAAAGATAAAAGAAGTGAGTTAAAATTAAGATAAAATCTGGTAAGATTTTGAAGATTAATGGAAAACAGTTAAAATAAGTACCTAACAAAACTAAGTCTAACAGCAAAACATGCATATCACATACATACATACAAAATTTACATGCACACATGGATGAATCCTATATTAAATTTGACCCGCTCATACTTAGAAAAGTCCTATCTTCAAATCAAATCAAAATCAAAAATCGCTATATTGCCACAAGAATAATATCCAATGACAAAGCGGCCGTAATAACTAATATTCAATGTATAAAATCTAATATCCAAACAAACACACTGCCGTCCAAAGCGAAAAGACCGTAACTGCAAAAAAATAGGAAATTGAGTTATTGTCTTATTTGGACTTCTAATGGACCAAACTATATTCTTAGAAATGGAGAACACTGTAGTTCAGTTCTTTCTATTTGTTTTTCATTATTGAAATTTGCCGTAACTGCAAAATTGCTATGGTCTACAAAGCGAAAATGCCGTAACTGCTCAATGCCAAGCAAAAAGACCGTATCGAGGCCGTCAACGTGCGCAGTTACGGCTTTTTCTCCTTGAAAACCTTGATTACCGTCTTTTCGCTTTGCACGGGTGTTTATTGTATGCCTGCCTTTCAAAGCGAGGAGATGCTTCGTTATATTCTCGCATTGTTTTTTTATGCTTGTGTAGTGTTTTAATTCAATTGGATTCAATGGAAAATTAAAATCCGCATAAAAGCCTTATAAGATCTCCTTATTATACAGTAAATCCCAGCGTATACTAGCTTGGGCTCAACAAGGAAGTAATAAGGATAATCCTAGCAGAGATCATACCAGAAAAACTAGTGAAAAGTCTGTTCAAAATATACAAAATATAAAATATAAAAAATATACTATATAGAATTCCATTGTTAATTCAACAATAGAATATTCAGTGGATTGTGTGTCTGCTTATCAGTTAAGAATTCGCTGTTCTGATAAAGCAGATTTGGGCCATTCTCTGAGGCAAGAATTATTTGAGTTTTAAGAAAAATATTTTGTTTTTGTGGTCCTTTCTTTGTGAACTTGCGGCCTTTCAAAATGAGTCGCAATTTTAAATGTTGCAGAAACAAGGATTTTTTAAACTTCTGCTGCATTTCATGCAAGTCTATATTTCACCCAAGTTGTTTGGACCGACTGACTGATGTTGTAAGATTGGGAGGGTACAAGATTCTTTGCTCTGAAAGTTGCCAGTGTAGTTTTGGTAAGGCGGAGAATCTAAAAAGGGAACATGAAGCTAAAATAAATGACCTGCTTACAGAGCTGCATGATAAGGGGAGACATATTGAGAGATTAAGACGAAATAGTATGGTATTTGAAGTAGAAGTTTCAGAAGCTGAACAAAAATTTGCATCATCACTTAATAATCTAAACAATCAAATAGACAAACTGAATAATGAAATTACTTTTTTGAAAACCAAGGAAGATGAGTTTTTGACACTAGTGAAAACTCTAGAGAAGGATAAACTTGAACTTAACTGCAAGTTAAATGAACTTTACTCTTTAAATGAGGATCTGACTATCAACATCGACACCATTGAAAAGGAAAACCTGGCATATAAACAGAGCATTGGCTCACTGCAAAATGATGTTACAGATTTAACTGTTATGAGTAAAAATATGGTTAGTTCATTAAGAGTGTTAGAAGCAGAAAAAGAGAACCACCTTTTAGAGATTTTAAACTCCTGAAAGAAAAAGAAAAACACAGCCTAAAACTTTTCAATGCATCTGAAGCTGACTCTATGGCGATGTGTGCGGGATTGGGGAAGTGTAGTGATACTCGTCCAAAGCTCTTGTTTGTTGGTGGAAAATGTAGTAGTGTCTTTTTAAATCATTTTCGAAACAGGTTTGGGAGGAAGTTCAATCACCAATGTTTTCTGAAGCCAGGGTGTCCAACGCATGAATTGGCCAAAACCGAGTCGACTTTGGCCGCGGACTTTACTAAGGATGATTTAGTTGTTTTGTGGTTGAATGGAGCCTATTCATCAACACTTATTCTAAAAAAATTTATGTTACTTTGTGTTAATACCAATGTTCTTGTTATGACAAGTCCTTATTTTGGTACAAATCATGGTGTTATGTATAATAGCAACTTGTCTCTTTATAAGGCTTTTCAATCTAATAACTTGGATCTAAGTAAAATACTTGAATGTAATTATGCACCTCGCTTGGGATCTGACTTGGTGGATTTATTGCATGATCATATTAATAAATACTACAATGGTATACTACAGAGCTTGGTAGATGTCCAGGAAGTTCCTTCACCTTTAAATTTGTCAGGTTCCTGTGATGTTGCTGACGATGTTTATAATGAAAGACCTTTTTTATAGATTTGACTACAGAGGAGGAAGCTTGCTTAAATTCTGATCTTATTATTGACATACCAAAGAGTTGTGCAATTTCATTAAATATTCCGTCTGTAAGGAATACAACAAGCAAGCCTCAGCCTCTGCCTGCTAGAGTTAGTTCCGATAATTTTGTGAGTGTTATGTTGCTGAATATTCAGTCAGCACGAAATAAACTGAACGAACTTGATGTACTTTTGAATAACACTAACTTGCCTAATATATTGCTACTCACCGAACATTGGTATAGAGTGGATGAACCATAAAGCAGGACGCCCACAGAATCGGCACAGACCGGCTCGGCACGGCCAGCACTGCCGGCATTCGTTATTAAACGAGATGCCGTTCCGCGCTGTTCCGATTAAATGGGCGCTGCCTCGTTTAATAACGTACATAGCAACTTATGCCGGCCGTGCTGGCCGGTCTGTGCCGATTCAGTGGGCGTCCTGCTTAAGTCGTTCAAGGGTATATTGTTGTGTCTAAGTACTGTAGATCCATTGGCCAGCATGGTGGCACTGCTGCCTTAATCAATCAAAATGATAATATGTTGGCCTTTGAATCTTGCGACAGGTTCGACACGCTTCTTCAAGAAAGAGAGTTTGAGTTTTCAGCGATATTTTCGGGAAAACTTAGTTTCTATGTGTTTTGTATTTATCGTTCACCAACAGCGAATGTTTTTAATTTTCTAAATAAACTAGAACTGCTGCTGTCCAGAATTCCTCCAGGGTGTCATGTAGTGTTAGCTGGCGATTTTAATATCAATTATAATGATTCTGATTCTGATGTGACTGCCATGGTCGTCAACCTCTTGACTTCTTTCAATCTCTCCATGCATGTTGACTCATTTACGCGTATTACTGAGCATTCGGCGACCACCATTGATTATGTTTGTTCCAATCTACATAATAATGTAATGTGTGATTCAATTGATGCAGCCATTTCAGACCACAATGCCATCATTGCACGTTTCCCTGTAAATTCACGGACCAGAAAAAAGAAATATACAACTCGTAAACGTATATTCAGCAGTGGCAATTATGCAAAATTTCGCCATGAGTGCAACAGTCTAAATTGGGACCTAATTGTGGGAGAAATGGAGCCTTTATCAGCGTATCATTCTATTCTATGCACTTGGTATCGTGTAGACGTGTTTTATATCGATCCGCAGTTTTAGTTATTTTATATCAGTTTTTAAATAGTTTAAAGCATAAAATTAATATGCCTGATAGTAGTGATGGTGAGAAAAACGAAAAACAAAATAAAACACGGAAAAATCCGAGATATTTAATGAAAACAAGGAGTTTTTCAGTGGGATCAAAGGTAGATTTAACTACAGAGCAAATTGAAAAAATCATAGGTATCGAGATAGAAAACAAATTCCTACCACGCGCTGCCGAGAATGCCGATAAAAAACGTACGCCAACTGATAACGTGCAGGCTAATAAAACAACTGAGTACGTTTACACCGATAATGGTGACTCGGAGATGATAAACATTTGTAAGGTTCCTGATGACGTATTTAAACCAAAAAAATCGATGTTACACACTCCCCCTTCAACAAAAATCATAGAAACGGTCATAGATGATAAAGAAAAAGAAATTGAAAATTTAGGAAAAAGGAATAGATCTGTTACGACACCCGAAATAGAAAAAAATTCAAAAAGACAGTGCGACAGAACAACCCCCATAGCTCAACATAACATAGATGAAAATTACACAATGCAGGTGAAAAAAAATGAAATTGATATAGAAGAAATTATTTTTGAGGCCTTTTCATCACTAGATAAAATTGCAGATGTATCACATCAACATATCGAGTCTCAAGTTGAACAAGACTCCATAAATAATGCAAGCCTTAAGATCCATAAATCCCTAACAATGCTTTTGTTTAAGATCGGAATATTGGAAAAAGAAAATATTATGTTAAAATATAACCCAGAAAATAGAAACAACCCCAGTAGTGAAGGTGAAATAAATAAAACCAAAATAAGATCTTATGCTGATGTTAGTGCCTTAACCAGAACGATCACTACACAACCACAAAACATATCAACTGAACCAAATCATAAGTGGACAACACCAAACATTCAAAGAAAGCTTGAATCCAAAATATCCGTTAAGAACAGTAACGATGCATCTACCACCATGCAACAAATAAAGAAAAGCTTGTCAACCAAAAATATAGGCGGAGGCTTTAAGAATGTAAGATATTTAAAAAGTGGAGCAGTGATAGTTGAAAGTCACAACGAGGAGCAGCAAGAAAAATTAAAAATGGCACTAACAAATAAAAAAGATGTAAAAATTACAGATACCGGTAATGTAGAACCTATGTTTATGCTGACTGGAATAAGAAAAGGATTAACTAACATGGAATTACTGGAGGATATATTAAACTTAAACGAAGATATAGAAAAAGAGTTCGGGAGATCAATGATTGACAAAATAAAAATAATTACAAAACGAACTTGTAGAAATCAATTCAAGGAAAATTGGATTTTGCAAGCACCACCGGACATAGCTAAATGTTTCCTTAAGAAGCAAAAAATTTACGTAGATCTTATGGTTGTTTATGTACAGGAATATTTTAACTTCCAAATATCCAAATTCCAATCCAATTGTTCTGACGTGTTCCTGTGTTCTGACTTATTTTCGCCGTTTTTACTCGTTTTTATTGGTGTAAATTCGTGAAAATTTGCAGAGGTCTCGTTCCCGATCTCTGTAATATTCCTACCTTATAGTTTGTTAGTTAGTGCTTATCGCTAACGCGAATCCACGGCTTTGTTTCACAATCGCCAAGAGCCATCATTACAACAAAAAACTGTTTAACTCCATATCTGATATAAAAAATATATAGTACGTTTTGTATGCTATAAACAGTGAAATTTACCATATTTCAGAGAATTTTGTATTTCTATAGTCTGTTTGATCTAGTGAAGTCAGTTTAACGCTATGTCGTGTTCCAAGTGTGATACAACTCTAAACGAAAAGGAGGTTAAGTACAGGATCACCTGCGACTTCTGTAATGCCACACACTGCCTGGCTTGTTCCAAGTTTACAACCTCTGAGGCTCAGGTAACGCAGATGAGGTCTAGGGTTATGTTATATGCCTGTGATGCATGTACAATTACTGTCAAAAACCGAGGCAAAGATCTAGTTGAGTGCTTTGCCTCGCTGAATTCTCAACTTCAAAAATCTTTTGACTCGCTCTACAAAAGTCTTGCTGGCAAAATATCTTCAAAAATTGATAGCCTCACCGCTTCTTTTCAGAATAAGCTGGTTGACCTTCATGATCAAGGAACTGCACTTTCAGCAGATATGAACGTCCTTACGTCGGGGCTAAAAGAGACTACTGAATTAATCGGTTCTTTTAAAGCGGATTCGTCCAAACATGGAATATGTAATATTGATGAAATCAAGAGTTACATTATCGAAAAGCTTGCAGCGAACAATCCCTCGACTGCATCTTCTAAGCTAAATGATTCGCGTTTGGACGATCTGGAACGCCAGAATAGTGACCTGCGAAAAAAAATCGTCACTCTTGAAAAGGAAATGCAACAGCTAAAGAAGTTAGTAGCATCTAAAACCAACGATTCCGCTTCGGCAATATTACCACCACATACGCAGCCCAGTCCATATTCTGATTCTAACACCAATACACGTCAGGTCTCTCAAGTAACCCCATCCTCAGGTATGCAACAAAATCTAAAATATAAAAGTTCCATGCAGTCATCTAATACTCAAGTCACACCCTCGAACTCCAATAAACCTGACATCCGCATCCCTTCAATGCGCGACGGTAAGCAACCTATCATTATTGGCACTGGAACAGTGAACGGTCCCCTATTAGCAGGCGAGAGGCGTCAATGGCTGTATCTTGGTAGGTGTCATCCAAGTACAACAGAAGACCAAATTCTGGAATATCTCGAAAATCAACTTTGCATTCCTGACGCGAAATGCTTTGTTTTGGACAAAAACGATGATGTTGCTTCTTTTAAGATTGGAGTTAAGGAAACGCTTCTAAGAGGTCTACTAGAACCCAATCTTTGGCCAGTGGGTACCGCAGTCAAGGAGTTTCGTCCCCGACGGCCATTTCCGGCAAATTTTCAACCAAACCGAACAGGAGAGCATCATCATTAGATCAAATATCTATCGTTTACCAGAATGTCCGTGGTCTTAAAACAAAACTTAATAACTTCCTTTGTGCTGCCCAGGCTGAAGAATATTCCATAATTGCGCTCACCGAGACCTGGCTGGATCCTGATATAAATGATGCAGAGTTTCTAGGTTCAGACTACATTGTCTACAGAACTGACAGAGGCCCTAACAACAGTATTAAAAGTCGCGGCGGTGGCGTTCTTTTGGCCGTCAAGTCCAGCCTGAAGTCCTGCTGCCTTTCTATTGGCTGTCCCTCTGTTGAAGAAACATGGGTTTCGGTGACAATCGGAAATTCGGTTTACTGCATCGGCTGTGTATATATCCCGCCTTCAATGGATATCTCTGTCTATGAAAATCACCTAAGCTCAGTGAATAGTGCGTGCGATGCATTTCAGCATGTGTTGGTCGTGGGAGATTATAACCTGTCTAATATTGCATGGTCTCCTAGTGACGATTGCCTGGGTCTCTTACCTGGTAACATTAAATCACCAAGTGAAATCTTGTTATGTGACACTACTACATTTTTGGGCTTATCCCAGTTCAACGATGTGATTAACGATCACAATACCATTCTGGATCTCTGTTTTGCTAATTTTGAACTAGAGTCAATTGTAAAGTGTGATGGGTTAGTAAATTGCGATCTCTATCACCCTGCATTGGAACTGTCCATATCCTGTAAGAGTTTAAAGTATTTGAATTGTGGAAAGTACTCATACTATGACTTTAAACAAGCAAATTTTATTTGTATTGATAGTTTTCTTCAAACTTATAATTGGCTATTAATTTTAGACGATGATATCAATGTAATGCTAAATAATTTTTATACTGTACTCTATAACTGTTTTGAAATGTTTGTGCCTCTGAAGCAGTCTCAAATCAGTACTAGATTTCCGGTTTGGTTTACAAACAACCTTAAAAACCTTATATTTCAAAAGAAAATTGCTCACAAGAGATACAAGCAATCAAACAGCGAGACGGATTATAATACCTTTTGTTCATTACGCATACAATGTAAGTCTGTTACTAGGGATTGTTATCGCCATTACATAACTAACGCTGAAAATGCTATAAACGATAACGCAAATTACTTCTGGCACTTTGTTCGGTCCAAATCCAACCAAGGATCAGTTCCAAAGGAGATGCACCTCAACACTGATAACGCCGATAATGGTAGTGATATCGCTAATCTCTTTGCACAATACTTCTCGTCAGTCTTCAACCCCGTAAATTTCTATAATGCCCATCACGTGTCCTCTCATAAATTTGAATCTATTTCCAGTATCAGTATCAGTGCCACTACTATTGAAAAAGCCTTAGCTGAGCTTGACACAAATAAAGGAGCAGGACCGGATGGTGTTCCTAACAGGGTATTGAAATACTGTTCGCACTCTCTCTACCTTCCCTTGTACTATATATTTTCTAAATCATTAAACTCTGGAATCTTTCCCAAAATCTGGAAGTTATCTTATGTGTGCCCTATTCACAAATCGGGAAGTAGGAACGATGTTGGCAACTATCGGCCAATCACTATTCTTTCAGCAATACCAAAACTCTTTGAACACTGTATTGAATCAGTACTAACTAAAGTATTTCAACAAGTAATAGTCTGTCACCAGCACGGATTCAGCTCTGGCCGTTCAGTCGATACTAATCTATTCCTTTATACAAACTTCATCAATAAATCCTTCGAAATGGGTGTCGAGACCCACGCAATATACACAGACTTTAGCAAGGCTTTCGATAAGGTAAATCACGCCATCCTACTTTCGAAGCTGTCCAATTATGGAATTTCAGGAATGCTGCTCTCATGGCTACGTTCTTACCTATCCGACAGAGAACAACAGGTCAAAATTGATGGCTATTTATCTAAGCCCTTCATTGCTTCTTCGGGAGTTCCCCAAGGTTCCCACTTAGGACCACTTTTATTTAACTTGTTTATCAACGACCTGGGTGGTTTGTTGAGCACAAATTATCTGCTATTCGCCGACGACATGAAATTGTTTACACGAGTAACATCAGTCCAAGACATGATCTCTTTGCAGAATGATATTGACCAGGTTTTTAATTGGTGTCAATTCAATGACATGTCACTCAACATTGAGAAATGTTGCCTTATAAGATTTAGTAAATCAAAGGCTTTGTTCCCCCATCAGTATGCCATAAATAACACTGCATTGAAAGAGGTGTTTATTGTGAAGGATTTGGGTGTGTACTTGGACACTCATTTAACATTCTCAGAGCACTTCGAGAGGTTGACTAGCAGAGCTAACCGTATGTTGGGGCTTGTGAAGAGGACATGCCGGGACTTTAAAAACGTGACTGCTATTAATACTTTATATATCTCGTTGGTTAGATCTCTCTTAGAATGCTCTAATATAGTCTGGTCGCCTTACTATCAGGTACATATAAACAGACTGGAAAATATTCAGCTGAAATACCTCAAATTTGCCAGGCACGTGCTTTATGAATCTGGAATCAATTTAACCATCGATCAGGTTAAAGCCTATTTGAACCACTCCACCCTTGCCCGTAGAAGAGAGTATTACGACGTCTGCTTTGCTTTTAAAATATTCAACAATGTTATCAAAAGTCCTGAATGTCTTGACACCTTCTGCGTTCATATCCCAAGCTATCAGACGCGTGCCCATTCTTTTTTGCATATCCCTTACTGCAGAGCCAATTACTTACTACATAGTCCTGTGAATAGAATTTCAGCAAATGTTAATAAATATTACAGCAGGTTAAGCTTTTTTAGTACGTCAGAACAAAGGTTTAAAATTATGGCTAAAAGGGTTATTTTAAGTTAACTTAAGCTTAGTGTAAGATTATGCTTTTTAAATTGTATCTTGTAAATGTTGAATGACGTCAATAAACAAATAAATAAATAAAACTTGGCAATGTGCTTTAACTGCTCTGGATTTGGACATGTTGCTAAATATTGTAGTGGAAAAGCATGTTGTTATAGTTGCGGAGAGGAACATCAGGGAAGAAGCTGTGCCAGTGAAGAATTAAGATGTCCAAACTGTACAAAACTTAAACTTAAAATGGAAGAGTGCCGACATTCTGCAAAAGATTTTCAATGCCCTGTATACCAACGAAGGCTTGGTCAATATCAGAGTAATATTAATTATGACACTGCTCAATCTAAAGATTTTTTACCACTAGTCACATAGGAAACAAACATATTAAAACAGTGATGCACCAAAATGCGCAGTCCTTGGGAAATAAAGTGGACCGTATTAATGCTGCGCTAAGCTTAGATGAAAAATGTGAGATTCTCTGTATAACCGAACACTGGAAAACAGAAGATCAGATTAAAAAATTGGCAATTGACAACTTTCGTTTAATATCAGCGTTATGCAGGGAAGAAGGTAAACATGGAGGATCAGCAGTATACTGCAAAAATGGACTCCAGTGCAAATCAAGGGTAAAACTAAATAATTTATCAACTATTGGTGAGTTTGAGTGTGCAGTAGCAGAATGTACATTCACAAAATTAAATAGGGTTATTGTTGTTTCAATATATAGACCTCCTGGAGGGGATATAAACATATTCATGACACAGCTTGAAAAGTTATTAATAAAAATTTTTAATGAAAATAAAAAAACGTTTATAGTAGGGGACTTTAATATTGAAATGTTAAAAGACAATAAAGATAACAGAAATTTTACATCATTAATGAACTCATTTAATTTATATCAAACCATACACGAAAATACTAGAATAACAGCAAATGGCGGTAGCTGTGTGGATAATATATTTACAAATGGTGAATATGTAAAAGCATCGGTATGTGAGAATTTTGTATCTGATCACACTGCACAGAAGATCACTTTTGAATTGAACTATAAAAATGAACACATTTTACAGTACAAACGTCTTTTGACAGAAAAAAACAGGAGTGATTTTTTGCATAGTTTGCAGGAACAGGATTGGACAGAAGTCTATGACTGTGAAGAGCATAATGTAAACGATCAGTGGAACGTTTTCATGAATACATTTAAAAGTTTGTTTAATCAAAGCTTCCCCCTAAAATTAGTAGGAAAACAACAAAAGCCCAAATTGTATAAAGATGTAAATATTATAGAATGTAAGCGTAGATTAGATATTTTGTTAACATTGTCAAATCATAATTGCGCATATAAGAAAAGATATGTTATTGAAAAAAAGAACTATGATAATTTATTAGTTAATGCTCGTGCTAAACAATATGAGAACCGAATAAAGATGTCAGACAATAAATCTAAATGCATGTGGTCTATCTGTAAAGAAATCAGTGAAGTGAGCGGTCCGTCTGAAATCAAAATGGAAGGTGACCCTGAACATATTGCAAATGAATATAATAACTTTTTAATTTCTGTAATTCCTGATTTGTTAAGTAGTTTAGTAGCAATACCTTTTGAAAATAGGATTAGTAGTAACATAGGTACAATGTTTCTGAGTCCAGTAACCGAGGATGAGATTTGTAACATAGCACAGAAGTTAAAAAATAAAAATAGTAGCGGAATAGACGAAATTCCAACGAGCATTATAAAAGTTGCAGCTGGGAAGGTTAAACATATTTTGTGCTATGTCATAAATAACTCATTTAAATTCGGAATATTTCCTGAAAATTTGAAATTAGCTCTTATTAAACCCTGCTATAAAAAAGGAGAGCCTGCAATTTTAAATAATTATAGACCTATAAGCTTGTTACCAGGTTTCTCAAAATTTTTTGAATCAGCAATGAGCACAAGATTGATTAACTTTTTTAACCAATGTAATTTATTTGGTCACTGTCAGCATGGCTTCCTAAAGGGCAAATCAACACAAACAGCGATTTTTGCTTTTATTAAAGATATCCTACAGCACTTTGAAAATGGGGATATAGCAATTGGTATGTTATTGGATATCCAAAGCATATGATTGCCTAGATAGAGACTTACTTATTAAAAAATTAGAAAACTATGGAATAAGAGGTAATGCCAAAAAATGGTTTTCCTCATATATTGACAACAGAAGGCAAATGGTGACAGTCACTAAAGATGGGAAAACTGGGTACTCAGAAATTTTGTACAATAATATAGGAATAGCACAGGGTAGTATTTTGGGGCCGATACTGTTCATTGTCTTTATTAACGACTTGTGCCTGTTGTTGAATTCCTGTAGTCAAAATATTGTTAAATATGCAGACGATACAAACTTAATTGTTGGTAGTAAAACACTACAAGAATTGGAAAACAAAGCTGAGGAATTCTTTAATAAGGTTACAGAGTGGTTCTGTATGAATAGATTGATTTTGAATAGAGAAAAAACAAATATTTTGTTGTTTAAAACAAAGCAGTCTAACATACCCAGACCACTACAAATTGAGTTAAACGGCCACAACCTGGATGTGAGTGAAAATGCAAAATTGTTAGGAATTTATATTAATGAGCATCTGGATTGGTCCTATCACATAACACAAGTAACTAAAAAACTTAACTCGATTTGCTATGGTATTAGGGTGGTTAGTAGATATATTAATGAAAACTTTCTGAAAATATTGTATTTCGCAAATTTCGAGTCAGTACTGAAATATGGAATTATTTTCTGGGGAAGGGACAGCATGTTGCAAAATGTTTTTGTAATTCAGAAAAGATTAGTTAGAATTATTAAAAAAATGGACTATCTCCAGAGCTGTAGATCAGTATTTAAAAGGATGCACTATACATATATGAATGTCTAATATTTTTCTTTTGTAATAAATACCTTTTTGAGGCTAAAACAGGCCAGTATTATAACACAAGAACATTAAATTTTAAATATCCAACTCATAGGCTCTCGCTCACAGAAAAGGCTCCTCATTATATGTGTGTAAAATTATATAATGCTCTCCCTATCCAGATAAAGGGTATTGAGTCGGTTAAAAAATTTAAACTGTCTGTTAAAAATTTATTGGTGAATCTAGAACCCTATTGTCTAAAGGATTTTTGTACGGATTTGTAAAGGTGTTCTGTGACACTTGACGTCATTTCATTTCATGTTCATTGTGAAATTTGTAATGTGATTTGAAATAAAGAGTTTATTATTATTATTATTATTATTAGGAACATAAAAATAAAATCACATTCCAAATCATGGATAACCAAGGGTATACGTATCTCAGCTGGAAATCTTCGCTGCCTTAATGCCTTGCGGAAGCACTTTTCTGGTAATGTCTTTATCTACGACTACTTTATTCGTTATCGTACAACATACAGGAAATTACTGTCAATGGCTAAAAGGGTGTTTTATTCTTCAAGGATGCAAAAATCAAAAAATAAATCTCGAACATCCTGGAAAATTGTAAATTAGCTATCAGGTCGTACTAACCTGAGCCCCCAAGAAATCGCGCTAGATCCTAATGATTTGAATAACTTCTACTGCTCAATAGCTGATAATATTACAAAGAACATAATAACCGTTAATGATCCTCTAGACTACCTATCAAATGTGAATATTTCAAACCAATTCTCCTTCCTTCCAACTAATTCAATGGAACTGAGAGAGACCTTCTGCCAAATGAGAAATTTGAATGCTGCCGGATATGATGGACTTTCCTTAAAAATTCTAAAAGAACTCCCGGAATATCCTCTAACCACTTTGGCTGATGCAGTCAACTCTTCCTTCAGAAGAGGAGTTTTTCCATCTTCCCTGAAGTTTGCTAAGATCATTCCCATTCATAAAGGAGGAGTTACCACTGACCCATCAAACTACCGACCAATCTCACTGCTCTCCACCCTGTCAAAAGTAGTTGAGAGCCTGGCAAATAAACGCATCACAGAATTCTTAAATAATAACAATATTCTAAACAAAAATCAGTATGGTTTTCAACAGCAGAAGAGCACAGCTGATGCTGTCTTTCACTTTATGGAGAACCTTCTTACTTCTCTAAATCAGCGTAAGTCCGCCGCAGCGGTATTCTGTGATTTGTCGAAAGCATTCGACTGCGTTAACCACAGAATACTGCTGTTGAAGTTGAGCAGGTATGGCTTTACGGGTATTGGGCTTGATTGGATCAAGTCCTACCTCTCTCATAGAGTTCAATGCGTTTCTACAAATCAGAAAACATCGGAAACACGAAGCATTTTGAGTGGTGTTCCTCAAGGCTCTGTTCTGGGCCCATCACTTTTCCTCATCTACATTAATGATCTTCTAAACCTTGATCTGTTGGGAGTGATTGGGGCATTTGCAGATGATTGCACGGCACTATGGTCACACAATGACCTTGCAACTCTTCAAAGTATGATTGAGATGGACATAAAGAAGATTAAATCTTGGTGTGATGCGAACCAACTATCTCTCAACCTATCAAAAACACATATCGTTAAATTCAGAGACTCCACCATGGAAAACATCTCCATTGACAGTCATCCCCTCAATATTGTTGAGGCATCTAAATTTCTGGGTTTAAACATAGATTATAGGTTGAAATTCGACTCACACTTAAAAGCTTTGAACAAAAAACTGGCCTCAGGTTGTTACAGTATTAGGGTCATTGCCAGAGAACTTGATATGACCGTTGCAAGAACCACCTACTTTGCATTGATTGAGTCGCACTTGAGGTATTGCATCCCATTCTGGGGTTTCTGCTCCCAAGGTCTTTTCCAGTCTGCTTTCGTGCTGCAAAAAAGGGCTCTTCGACATATGTGCCAGGTGCATCCTCGCACTCATTGCAGACCACTTTTCCTTGAGAGTGGAATTCTTACCTTGCCAAGCCTTTTTATATTGGAAACAGTGTGTCTTATTCACAAGCATGTCTCACGCTTTTCTAACACCAGAACCTACCAAACAAGACAGGAACATGATCTTCCTTTACCTATCCCCCAATCAACATACATCAAAAATTCAATAATTTACACAGGTGTGAAGATGTACAATCATTTACCCATGGAAGTTCGTAGTATTGCTGTTTTGAGGTCATTTCGTCTTAGTTGTAAGAACCTCTTTCTTGATAGAGCTTTTTATTCGACTCATGAATTTTTTTTATACAATTTTTAACATAGATGTTGTATAGTGTCACGTCATACCGTAAATTTATCATTTTACCCTTTTGTTCATTTATTGTTTAATTGACCTATTTTACCTATTATTAATTTTTTATTGATTTGTATAGACCACTTTTTACCCGTTATTTTTGGGCCTTTAGCTCAAACACTTGTGTTGAAATTTTGTGGGCTAAGGGCGTCAATTTGTTGATTTGGCTCAATATGTTAGTATAAGAAATAACTATAGGCTTTGTTAATAAGGGTTCCATATGAAATGTAATTCTTGAACAATAAAATATGTTTTCTATCTATCTATCTATCAGATATGATCCTGTCAAAAATTTGGCCGTATCTGTGTGTATCTCACTATCATAGGGAACATGTGCCAAATGTTCGCTATCTAAGCAGTGATATCACCATTACGCTCTTGTTTAATGATTTAAAATAAACATTTTCAGATACTAAAGGTTTATATGAAACTTACTGAAAAAAAAGTTGAAGGTAAAAAATATCATTTGCTAAATTGGGTCATGAAGGGTGCGATCTTTGCGAGTCATTTTATCTTAATCCTCACAGCGAAGATAGCATTAAGTATAAAAGAGACGCAAAACAAATTAAATTTGGCTAGACAATTGTGCTTGTCAAAACAAAAACTGGGCACTGTTTACTTTTTTGGAAATCAGATTTTATTTTGAGCCAGGCCACACTTTTATGTCGGCCGACAGCAATCGGATGGAGCTTTCCATGAAAAGAAAGCAAAAATAATTTTGATGATTTTGTAGAAGCCATTGGTCCAGCTCCAAAATTAAACCGAAAGTAACAAATCGTCCGTATCCATCAAACATCGTCCAAATTATTGATGAACGAGGCAAGTTTATCTTAAAATATAAAACTTTCTTTTTGGACCAAAAACATACCCTGGATTGTTTAATGGAAAAGGTCATGATTAAACTCACTCTTAAGTAAACTAGATACTCTACGAGCGCCCAATGGATTTCCAGAGAAAAAAAGCAAACCCTTTTAAGAGCTTCCAGAAAATAGGAAACAATATTGAAACAACTTTCCTATTTTTAACTCTGAAGACGAAGCAGAATCGTCATAAGGCCCAAACTATTATTTTTTTATTATATGTAACTATTTTATTTATTATTATTATTATAATATTTTTTAATCATCTCTTTAAATAAAAATGTTTTGTGCAACAAAAATATATTTAAATAGTTTAGATTCCTATTAATTATTTACCTATACTGCAATTTGGCTTAGTAAATGTGACCAAAAAGTTTAAACGTTGCACAGCAATTACACCGTAACGGTAAGAATCATACACATACGGTCTAGTTGCTTGGTAGAAGATAGCACTTTGTCATGTAGGCTGCTCAGCGATTAGGCCGTAAGTGATTTCTTAGCCACAAGAGAAAAATCTCCATTAATTTTTTAACAAAAATCGATTTATTTAAACTTAATTACCTTAAATCCACACATGAAAAAAAAAATATTTACAAAAAAACTACAGTAAAAAACAGCACAAAAACTTTAAACGCAATTATCTCAGTTTCGCACATATTGCAGTTCGATTTTGCTTTGGATGGCAGCACAGTCAAGGGTAAAATATAACTATCTATAAAGAACCAGTGCACAAATAAGGAAGGGCACTAAAGCAAGACAACCACAATTATACACCAAAATACACTAAACAGAAAACATACAAGGCATCCTCAAAAAATTTACTTAGGCTGTAATATGCCTTTTGCAATAAAATTTTCTTCCAAATATTCATCAGTAGAGTAATAACATTTTTCCAAAAGCATAGTTTTCAGTATTTTTTTAAATTGTTTGTTTTCCAGAGACAGTACCTCTTAAGGTAGTTTATTAAAAAAATTTATAAGATTAAATTGAACATTTTTTTGAATGAAACTAAAATTGCACTTAACATTTTTTAAATTAAGTTTATTTCTTGTATTATGAGAATGTTCTCTGTTACATTCTAGGAAGAGATCAGGATTTTCCTTAACAAAAAGTAGAGCCTTAGTATTAATATAATATGCTGAGCTCATATTGAATTGAATTGAAGAGTTTTGATTTAAGTTTTTAAACACCTTATTTCTTATCTCCCCACCTCTTGCAAAAATAATGAAATTTAATAAAATAAAGATATTTAATTTTATTATTAATCTCCAAACAGGGGACTTTTTATTCAATAATTTATATATGTATATGTTCCTGGTACATTAAAGCATAAAATTGCAGAAAATTTTTGATTGTCTTGATAAAAGACAATCAATTTACCAAAATTGTGGTGTGCCT
>MU194342.1:3274-19515 GCA_016904865.1 Pissodes strobi | reverse complement strand
CTTAAAAAAAAAATATTTTCATATTAGATTTATAGATTCATTTCAATTTTTACCATATTCTTTGGCAAATCTATCTGAAACGCTTGATGATCTTCAATGTAAAGAAGTATCAAAATACTTTAATGACAAAGAACAATTTAAATATATTCGTCAAAAAGGAGTTTTTCCATATAAATATATCGACAACTACTCGAAACTAGATGAGGTAAATTTGCCTGATAAGGAAAACTTTTATAATGATCTAACAGATGAACATATTTCCGAAAGAGAGTATGAGAGAGCCAACATTGTATTTAATTTGTTTCAATGCAATTCGATTGGCGAATATTCTGACATTTATTTAAAATCTGATGTGTTACTCCTTGCAGATGTTTTCGAAAATTTTAGAAAAACATGTATAAACACTTATAAATTAGATCCTGCTCATTATTACACTTTTCCCGGTTTAAGTTTTGATGCATGTTTACGTTACACTGGGGTAGAATTAGAATTGTTAACCGATCCTGATATGTTACATTTTTTTAAAAGTAATGTTCGTGGAGGAGTCAGTACCTGTATAAGTAGAAAATCTGAAGCAAATAATATATTTCTCTCAAATTATGATCCATCAGAACCAAGCAAATATATTTTGTATCTTGATGCAACAAACTTATACGGTTATGCAATGTCACAATATCTTCCAACAAATAATTTCATTTGGTTAAAAAACGATGAAATTGAAAATTTAAACATAATGAATATTTCTGACACTGCAGAATCAGGATATGTATTTGAAGTTGATTTAAAATATCCAAATATATTACATGATCAACATAATGAATTTCCATTCTGTCCTGAAAATTACAAACCTCCTAATTCAAAATGGTCAAAGTTAATTCCAAATTTAAATAATAAGGAAAAATATGTTCTTCATTATTCTTTATTGAAACAATGCATTGAAAATGGCATAGAGATAGTTAAAATATTTAGAGTTTTAAAGTTTAATCAATCACCATGGCTAAAAAAATATATTGATTTAAACACCAAGTTAAGAAATGAATCTAAAAACAAATTTGAAAAAAGTACATATAAAGTAGCGAATAATAGCATTTATGGAAAAACAATGGAAAATGTTGACAAAAGGACTGATATTAGGTTGGTTACTGAATGGGCAAAAAACAGTAGAAAAGATGGCGCAGAAAATCTTATTGCAAAACCTTACTTCAAAGACTTAACCATATTTTCAGAAAATTTAGTTGCGGTTCAAATGCAAAAAGTTTTAGTTGAATATAATAAACCTATTTATGTGGGATTTTCCATATTGGATATATCAAAAACTTTAATGTATGATTTCTTTTACAATTTTCTTAAACCTTCATACGGTGAAAAAGTTAAACTCTTGTATACTGATACAGACTCCTTCATTTTAGAAATTCAAACCGAAAATGTTTATGATGACATAAAGGGTAATATAGATAGATTTGATACTTCAAATTATCAAATCGGCAATTGTCATAATATGCCAATTACTAAATCTGTGGTTGGAAAATTTAAAGATGAATATGCTGGTGAACCTATTGAAAGTTTTTATGGAACCGGAGCGAAAGGATATTGCATTAAAACAGAAAGTGGTTTGCTTAAAAGAGCAAAAGGGGTTAAAAAAAGTAGTATCAAAAATCAGTTAACATATATTCATTACAAAGATGTAGTTGAAAATAATTCAAAAACGTTTTGCACTATGTATACATTTCGATCTCGTTTACATAATATGTTTACTGAATTGGTGAATAAATTAGCTCTAACTTCTTCAGACGACAAAAGATATAAAATTCCGGACAGCTTTGATACACTTTCATGGGGTCATCATGATATTCCTTTTTATCAATGGGCAGATGAGCATAAAGAATTATTATAAAACAATGTTCCCTCTCTTCTAAACTGATTTTTCAAGGTTGTTGGATTGTATTTAAGATAGGAAAAAGCTTTGTATTACTTAAAGGTAGCCTAACTACCAAAGCATGTGTTTAGAAAGTTGTGATAAAGAAATTGATAATATTTCATATAGAAGTTATGAAAAAAGACTTTCAACATTTAATAAATGGAAGGGAAAATTAAGGCCCGAAGTTTTAGCTCGTGCAGGTTTTTATTATTTGTTAATTGCTGATATTTGCAAATGTTTTTACTGTGGTGCTGAAATTTTTGAATGGACGATTGATGATTGTCCTATTGAAGAACATCATAGACTTCACAACAAGTGTGACTTAGCTGAATGTTTGTGGCTTTGTAAGATGAAGAAATGTGAAGACCAAGATGTTGTTATGACAAAATTTAATACAAACATTTTCTTTTTCTCGTTTATAATTTTGACTGTTGCGAATGTCATCATGGCATCCAAAATATTGTAATTGTTATGTTTTAAATTTCATTATCCCTTTTTTTTGCTGTTTATAATTTGAATTATTGTAAATGTCACCATTCAGTCGATGATACAGTAATAGAGTTGTCTCTTCTTGTTTATTAGAATATAGAATTAAAATTTTAAGGTGTTTTAATCATGTCTCTTACCCCATATATTTTGTTATATTACATTACAAGAAATACTTTATATGTGCATATTCCATATAAAGTGACACATAGTTTAGTTTGTTTCAAAAATACATCGGATTATGAATTACCGCAATCATGTTATCATATGAGAATTGAAAAAATTAATAATAGCAGCCAAGCATTTTCCTTTAAAATGCAGCAGATGAACATTAATAGCAATTTCTTCAAAATTTTATATTATTATGTAAACAATACCATTTATGACACAAATTGGATCATCAAACGTAAAAATGATGAATGTTCCGAATTGATACATAGAGAAAACCCTATAAAATCAACAAATCTCACATATTTAAACAACACCCTTTTTAACGAGCAAGAAAATTCCAAGTGTTATATATCTTATATTATTAATGTAGTATTAACAGTAGGTTTACTTTCTCTCATAACAGTGTTAGGACTTATGTATTATAAATTCAAAACAGAATAATAAGAATACAATTAAAACGAACAACCTTAAAATTTCTGATAAAAGAGTGGGGATGATAACTGGTGGGGATCATATTATATCATCAAAGACTATCTCGAAACAGTTCAGTTTTCCAGATCACACTTAATAATAAACATGTATACTAATTTCAGTAAAGTAAATGAGTATAGCACTAATACTAATAATGTGTTTAAGAAAGACGATTCATGTATAAAAATTAGTGAAAAACTTCTAAATTCTAAAGTGTATTATTTAAATAATTCTTCATCCAAGTTCATAGCTGTTGGAATAAGTTTAAGTGATTTTTCACCAAGAATTCTTATTGGAAGCAGAAACGGATTTTATGTGAGTCTAAATGAAGATGAATGGAAAGCTCTGTTGAAATACCAGGGAGTGATAGCTAATTATTTTTATTCTTCTAATTCAGATACACAATCGTTGATGTGTGGTAACATTACTTTAAGCTTTCATAAATATAATGATTGCCTCATCTTAAAAATTCAAAAATTGCATGGAAATTATGTTTATCTTTCATGCAGTTCTGTTGACACCTTATGGTCGCTCATTGAGATTGTGGATTATAGAATTCAAATAATTAACAAACAAGAATTTGAGAAGTATTTCAAATTGTTTCAAACTAGCCTTTGCACACAATCAAGAAACATTCTATCCGACATATATGAAGTGCTAAATCCAAATCAGAATGTCAATAGTGAAAATGTATGTGTGATGCTAGAAATGCTTTTGTTGTATCCGGAACAATTGGAAGAAAAATTAAAAAATAATCTTTCAACGAAGAAATATTATGAAGAAATCGGTCAATATTTGTGAAGATAAAAATAAACTATATTGGATGGTGGTGTGGTCCTTTGCTTACAGGCAAGCGCGAATATCTGAATATCAGAAATTTTATGCAGACAGACTTCGATTTGATAGAAGAATTGTGCAATGTCAAAATGTTTTGGACATATTTCTGAGTAAGGAACATAGGAACAAGATTTTTAATGAAAGGTTTAATGTTTAAATTTAAATTGATTTTTAATAAAATATTTCAATACTAACATTTGTTTTATTTGATAAAAAAAATATATAAAAATTTTAATTAAAATACGTTTAAGGTACAACCATTAAATTATAATACATCTCTTTTAAGAATCCATGAATTGTGTGATTTATCCAATCCAAGCCATTTAACATATACTTTATTTCCTTTTTTTCTTAATACTTTTTCTACCAAATAGACATCTGGATGTTTAACATTCTGCAACTCTTCTCCATAAAACCCTCCTGCAATTTCTTGGTTCTTTTCATCTTGAAGCAAATATGTAGTAGGATTTGTAACTTTAACTTTTTTTATGCTAAATATTTCATTTGACCAATTCGGCGTGTAACTCTTGGAAAATGCTTCTCGCTGCTTGCTTATCCGCACATAATCACCAACCCTAAATTTTGGAAACTTTGGATCGATTGTTTTTGCACGAGTAAAAGATGATCTTAAAATGTCTTTTTCATTATTTTTGTTAACTTCAACTGGCTTTTTATTGATTGTCGAATGTTTTGTGTTATTATATTTCTGAACTATTTCATCTAAAATATCAATCCATTTGTACTTTCCACGCAAACTAAATTTTTTCCACATTAAATTTTTTATAGTTCTGTTCACTCTTTCCACCACACTGGCTTTTAAATTAGAATAAGTGTTATAATGATTTATGCTAAAATCAGTCATTAACTTTTGAAAATCTTTGTTAAAGAATTCTTTTCCCATATCAGTTTGAAGGTGTTTTGGAACATTTTCAACAGTTTCCAAAATTTTTCTCATAGCTTGAGTAACTTCTTTTCCTGATTTTGATTTAATTGGTTCTATCCAAACATATTTTGAGAATACATTAATTACTACCAACATGTAACGATATCCTCTATTCAATTTCCAATAAGGTATCATTTCGACTAAATCAGCTTGCCATAAATCATTTAAACCTTTTACTATAACCCTCCGACGTTTGTAATATTTTCTGCTTGGCTTATGAAGTTCATTAACAATTTCTTCTTTAAAGTTAACAGTCATAGTTGTAAATTAAGAATGTTTATTGTTCTATTATAATTGGACATTTTATTACAAGTTCTCCATAAAACAAAGGCAAATATGTTATCGATTTTTTAGCGTTGTGGAAACTGATTATATCACCTAATATAATTTTGGTTTTCGTTCCATATTTTACTGCTTTACCGTTTATATGAAGAGCAACATCTTCTTTTGGATATTCAACTTTCTCTATATATCCCTCTTTGAATGGGAAAACATATGTATTTCTTCCATCTTGAAGTAATTCATATTGATTATTAATGGAATCCCATTTTCCGATAAAAGGTAAAACAATGTTATAATACAATTTTACTTTATTAATATCCACAATATTTAAGATCTCAGAAGATGAAGAAGAAGAAGAAGAAGGAGCATTTCTATATTCTAATAATTTATTTTGATTTTTGAAAAGTATGTGTGATCCGAATTTATCAATCGACATTTTACCTTCATGGACTATAACATAATAATTGTTTCTTTGCAATTAATTACCTTTTATACAATTATTTTTGCTTCTCGAAGTTCTTCCAATATTGATATAATCTCATTTTGGTGGCCCGTATGACCTGCCATTTGCGAAGAAACTAGTAATTTTAATCTTTCCACTAGTTCGTTTACATCATCATAATAGACATAATCAATTTTTTTATTTGATAAATTTAACAACGTTCCTCCTTTTGTAGATCTTGTTTTTGTTGTTCTCTGACGTGTTTGAGGTGGTCTTAATCTGCTTAGACTTGAAACGCTTGAAATGCTGGATGTAGTCGATTTGCTCGATTGTTTCAGTATTTTTTTTTCAATTAAATATGGTTTAATTATTGTTAGATATTTCGGATCGGTAGTTCCCTGTATCTGTTCATTAGCATCATAATTTCTTCTATAAGCGTTTGTTCTTTTTAAAATATCCATATAATTTTCAAGATCTTTTGATGTATAACCCTTTGGATCTTGGAAAAAAATGAGCTCATACAATCCGGGAGTTCCTTTGTAGGTTAAATTTTTAACTTTCAAATTTTCTTTTTCAAAATCAATTAAACTATCTCCAATTTTCCATTTTTCCGCTACAGGGTCATGAGTTAGACCGTGAGTGTTATCCACATCTCGTCTACCCTTAATTGCCAAATCAACAAATGTTCTTACGAGCGGATGAAATGCCTCAAGATATTCCTCATAAGCAGGAGTTCTAGTTAATTCAAGGATGTCTTGTCTAACTTCTTCGTCAGTTGGTTCGATTATAGTGGACTCGTTTGGACTAGAAGTACGCCCTCTTGCTTGAGATGTCATTGTAGAACTCAATCTGCGACTAGGGCTGGGTAAAAAAACATCATCATTATCACTATCATCATTCTTCTCATATATTTCTTCATCTTGAAAAAATGATGGTATTTCAGTGGGGAGATATTTTTTATATATGTTTGTCTGTCTTCTTGTTGGTTGTTGTTGTTTGATAGGTGAAAATTTAGAATGTTGAAGAGTTGAAAAGAACGAAGGTGAAGATATTTCCCGTTTTATTAATGGTTCCGATTTTATAGTTTTAATTAATTCCTGCAAAGGTTGAGTAATGGGCTTTAACTCTTTTTCTTGGCGAATTTTTGATTCTGCTATATCTGACTTTAGGGCTTGATATTTTCGCTTTACGGCTTTACGAGCTTTCACTAGTTCTTTTGCAATTTTCTCGTTCATGTTTATAGATATAGTTTAGATTATGAACTAATATTAACTTAATTGAAATGATGGTTATATATATTTTCTCAAATTTAATAAAGTTATCAAATCCCTTTCGATAACGACCAGATTTCATGTTGCAATCTTTATCAATAACTACAAAATCATAATCTGACCGCCAACAAATACCACGTAAGTCTTTAAATTGTTGATAAGACATATCGGTATTTACATGATC
This sequence comes from Pissodes strobi, assembly GCA_016904865.1. Taxonomy (NCBI): domain Eukaryota; kingdom Metazoa; phylum Arthropoda; class Insecta; order Coleoptera; family Curculionidae; genus Pissodes; species Pissodes strobi. Next base: position 12,510 of record MU194342.1, on the reverse strand, counting down.
ATCATAAATATGTTTTAAATTTGTACCATCTTGTTTAAATATTATTAACAAATTGGTATTATCTCTAATTAATTGTTTAGGAACAGCTGAATATGTTTGGCTTAAATAAAAACAATCAGTATTTTTATGTCTACCGAAACAGAAGTAATCTCTTATAATATTCTGATCACAACAAACAATGTCATCAAATATGATTATAGAATTAGGTTTAATTTCATTCGGTGGTAATATATCTTCTTCACGAGATGATTCAAAATATCCTATTTCTTTAATTGAGTTTAATAGATTTCTTAAAAACTCGTATTTTGATTGATATAATGATTTTGAGTAAATATACACATTTCCAAATCTTAACCCATTTTCGGAAGTTAATAGGGCAATAATTACATTAGTTTTCCCACATCCAGAGGGTCCTACAACTATTGCTCTTTTACATGAACCTCCAAACAAGACACCATGCTTTCTAAAATTTATTATATCTAGATCATGATTTTTTATCGGTAAAGAAAACTGTTGCTTTTCGATCTGCATTAGATCAGTGTTGAGCAAGCTCTAACTGTTTCAATGAAGAAAGGAACTGTAAACTTCATATTATATATATAATGGGATATGTTACATCTAGCTCTATTAAAAGCTTAATGCTCGTGTTGAAAGGTGGTTCACTAAACAGTCTTATTAATAAACTACCTTTTGAATTACACATTCCATCATACAAATATTGTGGTCCAGGAACAAAACTTGTTAAACGTCTTGAGCGAGGAGATAAGAGTAAAAATCCTTTAGACGAAGCTTGCAAAGAGCACGATATTGCTTATTATAAATTTCCCGACTTGAAGAATCGCAACAGGGCAGATCAGTTATTAGCGGAAAGAGCTTTTCAAAGATTTAAATCGAGTGACGCTTCTTTAGGCGAACGATTAGCCGCACTAGGAATAGCGGGTATTATGAAAACTAAGTCTAAGTTAGGTATGGGTATTCAAAAGAGAGGAAAAGGAATAAAAAAAGGCAAAGGAATAAAATTGAAAAAACGAAAAAGAACTACCAGGACTATCTCATTTCAGTCAGCGTTACGAAGGGCGAAAAGGGGGATATTGGGAAGAAAATACAAAAATTTACGAATTGCGGCTGAAGATGCTCTAGCATCTATCAGTAAAGGAAACGTAAAGGTAAAACAACCTGCTAAAAGAATTATCCCAATTCCAAAATTCGGTGGTTTGTTACCGCTAATTCCAATATTTGCAGGACTCTCTGCATTGGGAGCACTAAGTGGGGGAGCTGCAGGAATTGCTTCATCAATAAATGCGGTTAAAAGTGCAAAAAATAAACTTGAAGAACAAAAAAGACATAATAAGGCTATAGAGCAAATGTCAGTTGGTAAAGGTCTCTTTTTGCGACCTTATAAGCAAGGTTGTGGATTATATTTGAAACCCTATGCAAAAAACTGTTAAATATGCTACCTCGCAAACCACTTTCAAATTTTGAGTTAAAAAAATATGTGAGGCTTTTGAAAATCCCTAATTTTCGAGGAATATTTATGCGTAATAAACTACCAAAAGTTATAAATAAAGTTGAATGTGCTATTATTAATTTGGATGATCAATATGGTCCAGGAACTCATTGGACAGCTTATGTAAAGCACGGTAAACAAATTATTTATTTTGATAGTTTTGGAGGTTTAAGACCACCTGCAGAAATAATATCATACTTCTTTAGCGATGGTAGCAAAAATGACATCTTTTATAATCATGATTCCTATCAATCATATGATTCATCAATTTGTGGGCAACTTTGTCTACAATTTCTTTATATAAACATGTAATTATGAACTATTCTTTATTTTAAAGAGGTTGTGGGAACTGACATGTCATTTACAATAGCTCTTTCTGCACAAAGTAGTGAACTTTTTGCATCATTTAATCCACCAATTTACTTAGATGAAGACTCAGATTATGTTATAGGACTAACAAATTTTGAAACTTTTAATGCCATTCCCAACATTGATGAAACTAATAACAAACTGTATTACGGGAATTCAAACGATTATGTTGAAATACCTGCTGGTAGTTATGAAATAGGCGATATAAATAAATTTCTACAAAATATTTTTGATAAAAAAGGAATATCTTTTCACTTATATGCTAATCATAACACTTTACAATCTGAAATTAAATCTACGGCTGATATTACATTTAAAGATGGAACTATTGGAAAAATTTTAGGATTTAAAAACCAAACTATTAAAGGTGATGGAAAAAGTAAATTATCAGACAATCCAGCTGAAATTATAAAAGTTAATTCCTTATGTATAGATTGCAGTATTGCTGAAGGTTCCTATCTGAACGGAAGACCTGTCCATATTATACATCAATTTTTCCCAAACGTTTCGCCAGGATTTAAAATAATTGAAAGTCCTCAAAATATTATTTATTTTCCGGTAATAGTGAAAGCAATAGACAAAATTACTGTTAAAATATTAGATCAGAATCTCGATTTTGTTAATTTTCGAAAAGAAACTGTTTCACTAAGATTACATGTAAAAAAACTAAATTTATAATGGTTATTTTTTATAATAGAAACGATATTCAATCAACAGCCAATATTCAACAAATTCAAAAAACATATAAAGCTAAACATAATAAAGTTAAGTTTAGTAGTCGAGTCAACGCTAATAGATTAACAAGTACAAACAAACAATTTCTTAAATCACTTGGACTTAAACTTTTGAAATGAGTATACTTAATGTTAGCGAAAAACTTTATATTGACAATTCTATTACTCACTCAGAGTTGCATTCTTATGAGCCATATTTGCCAACAAAATTAAGCAACAATGATGAAATACTAATTCCCGTTCATGAAATTGAAAAGTATACTCTTCCCTGCGAAAGTTTTCTTTACATAGAGGGAAAATTATCTAAAGCAGATGGAACAGTTTCTAAAACACTATCTCTTGTAAACAATGGGATAGCATTTCTCTTTAGAGAAATGAGATATCAGTTGAATGGGGTTACGATAGATTCTATAAGGGATGTTGGTTTAACATCCACTCTAAAAGGTTACCTCTCATATAATACAAATGAATCTGACAAATTAAAAAATGCAGGATGGTCACCAAAGATAGCAAATACATTAGTTGATGAAAAAACTGGTTCATTTAATGTTTGCATTCCTCTTAAAATGTTAATGGGTTTCTTTGAAGACTATAGGAAAGTTATATTAAACGCAAAACAGGAGCTAATAATTGTGCGAGATAACACTGACAATAATGCTATTATAACTACCGATCCAAGTGAAATACCAAAAATTACTCTTCACAAACTAACTTGGAATATACCACATATTTCAGTAGCAATCCCTCAAGAATTATCATTAACAAAAATTATTGATTAGGGAACAGATTTAGTTATTGCATTTAGAAGTTGGGAATTAGTTGAATATCCGGAACTGTTGAAAACATCCAGACACAATTGGCCTGTTAAGACATCTACTAGAGTTGAAACTCCTCGTCATGTTATAGTTGCGTTCCAACAGGAGAAGAGAGATTCGAAAATATCAAATATGAGTGAATTTAATGATATAAACTTGAGAAATATTAAAGTTTTTTTGAATTCTGAAAGATACCCCTATAATGATCTTCTCCTGGACATAAGTAATAATAAATATGCTATATTATATGAAATGTATTCCCAATTTCGATCTTCTTACTATGCAAAAACCGAAGAACCTTTATTTGACCCAAGCGATTTTAAATCAAAAGCTCCTATTGCTTATATAAATTGCTCACATCAAAAGGAATCTTTACAAGCTGGACCTGTAGTAATGAGAGTAGAATTTGAACTAAACAAAGATTTAGAAAAAGATACTTCAGCGTATTGTTTAATATTACATGATAAAGTTTTCACTTACAACCCACTCACTAAACTTGTTAAACAACTTTAATTTTCAAGTTGCTTTTAATATTACATTTCACCCCCACCCTCTTGAAGCACTACATTTATTTAACATTTGAACAAATATTTCTTAGTTGTATAAGATCATTTAAAGATAGAGCAACTCCAAGCAGGTTAATATAGTTCATGAAGTAATGATCTTACAATATGTTCAAGAAATTAGACATTTTCATTAAAAATTTAGAAGAACTGAAAAAACGTATTGAATCATATTCCAATAAAAACTTTGTGTTTAAAAAATTTGCAACTTTAAAAATATGAGATTAGTTTTGGATATTCAAGCGTTCAAAGATGAAAAGAATAAATTTCTACCTAAGGAATTAGCTGCCTATGATGGAGAAAAAATTAGTCATTATGTTTTCAAGCAACCATTTTCTTTGAATTCTCTTTCTCCTGAAGCGCACAAGCAAGCTGTATGATTAATGAAAAATCACCACTGCATTAATTGGAATATCGGTTATACCCCACTACACCACTTTTCAACAATTGTAAAAAAATTGACTGAACAAGCGCAATTTGTTTACGTTAAAGGAAACGAAAAAGCAGATTACCTAAGAAAATATTCCAGCAAACCAATAATTGAATTAGATGAACAACCAATTTTAATTGCTTCAACACCTAAATGTTTTTATCATTCAAAGTCACCATCTATGTGTGCGCTTTCAAATGTGTTTTATATTTATAATAATTTTTTTATGAATGAATAAAAAAAATAATTTTATTTAACTTTGTTTTATTAAATACATTTCATTTCTCACATTTAAATTTCCTAATACACACATATATTCTAATAATATAATTTTAACATATTAAGTTCCAATACAAACTTTACTCTGTCTTTGTTCTTTAAGAACTCGCTACACACTTGTACACCTTTTTTACAAAACTCAGCATGTTGCATATAGTTCTCATACCACAGTATATCTTGAGCTTCAGCATCATTTCCCGCAAGCGCATAAAACCGCGAACAGGCTTCCGACATCAAAAAGTTTTCATAAAGTTCTAACACAAAGTTCTCCATATCTTACACAAATACTTCAAATTGAAGTTCTCCCAATTCTTCTTCTGCCAATTTTATCACATCTAATATAGTTGGATCTCCTATATATTTCTTCAAACTAACCACTTCAACAAAAAATCCCAATTGTTTCAGTTCAACTACAAACTGCAATACATTGAAATTTTCGAAGTATTGAGCACAAGCGGACGCACCTTTCGAATAATGTTCCGCAAACTCACAATAAAAGTCAACATATTCTGGTCTGCTATGCATAGCATTATAATAATTATCTGAAGTTAATTGGTTAAATTCTTCATGTAACTTTTTCACAGCCTCATCCATAACTGTTAATGTATATAACTAACAGCGACTAAATGATCGTAAGTATCAAAGTTTCTTATAAACAGAAAATTCCTTTTTATTATCACATTGATGTTCTGGGAATGATATAAACTAGTTCATTATCTTCTTCATTATTATCACCATCTAGAATAGTTTCAAAAATATCTACAATTGATTTAGTTTCTTTCACAATAGCTCTTTTTTGATTAGTATATTTTATATTAATGTAATCACAATGACTTCTACACAATGGACAAACATCCTTCGTTTTTAACCATTCTGTCAAGCAATCTAAACAAAATTTGTGTTCACACCAATTTGGTGTGCAAATGTTTTCTTTTTCCAAAGAACTAAAACAAATAGGGCATTCCTCTTTCAAATGCACTTCACTTTTTTTCTTTTTTGAACTAACTGTTTCCGAACTAACTATTTCTGAATTGACCCCCTTGAGTACTCGATTTCTTAATTTGAGTTCTTCCATTGAAAACTAAACTGTGAAGTGAAGAAACATACAGAACTGCTGGTTTTATTATGTTTATTTAAGAGGGGAGGGGAAAAGTCAGGGTCAGGGGCAAGGTCAACATATATGTAGATAAGGATGGGAAATGTATTAATTACATGATGAGAAAGACTCCTCAGTAAGCAAAAGAGAGAGAGCCCTCACGGAGGATAAGGTAATTACCTCCTCCGTGAGGACTCACTCTCGTTAACACACTACTGAAAAGTATTACTTTTCCTCCATATAAAATAATATACTATTGAGCTTAGGCCCGGAAATAGGTTTAATTGACTATATACAGAAATTGAATAATATATAACTACGTATTATTTAAAGCCAAATATAAAAAAGAACTGTGTTTACCCATCCCGTTACTGTAAAGGAATATTAGTACTGAAGCCTTTTAGAATATCATTTTTTGCCGGCTTTTATACTTTAAATACGTACCGTAACATTAAAACAAGGGTATTGATATAATACCCTTGTTTTATTTATTTCAGTGAATGCCTTTTGACAAAATTAAGTGGGTATTAAAAAGTTAAACTTTTTGAATTAAAAGGAGAATGTTTTGAAGTTCCTAATTTATTTGCTTAGAACGCTTATGTCTGTCTCCCGGTTATCTTTGGGGATTTACTTCCTGGCCTATCAAAGCACTTTTAAAACAAATGTTGGTATAATTTTCAGAATAATATATTTTCAAGAAATGAACTGGATATCAAATTTTTGGAATCAATACGAACTCAATGTTTTATAAAATATATATGGCATTAATAGAGTATGTCGACAAATTTTAGGAGCTGATTATTTGAACAACTCTAAATCACAAAACTTATGTTAGCAGCAGTCTCTAACTACTTCGTTTTTAAAAAATGGAGTATTGAAGCGCACCCGCTGCTTGAATTGAATTCGTATCATTTTGTTGAAGTAGTACGGTTTGTCATAAATTCTACATTTCCCTTTGCTTACTTGGGTATTTTTTGGAAAAATTACACATTTTTCCTACGACCACTTAGGAAAATCAGAAAAAGCGCACAGCACAGTTAACATGGCCAGAAATTATCTTATGCCACACGTGTGGTGACAAATTATTAACAAATCGCGGATGGTGTTAGTTTGACAGCATATTTGAAATGTATTGGAAAGTTGATGTCAAACGCGCATGTGATATTAATCCTTTCCTTAAGAATCTAAAGAATGCTTTTTTGTGATTGGTCGTAGGAGAAATAGTGCATATAATTATTTGTGTGAAAGGGCATTTTCAACCTAGCATAATTTTCGCACTGGGCTGCGTTTGGTGCTAAAAACCTCGTCATCTGAAATGTTTTCAACACTCCTTTTGTAATATACTTTTTAAGTTATATGCAAGAGGAATGCAGAGATCGATATCAAAATCAAAATAATTTATTAATGTCAATATGCAGATTACATTTACACTCGTTAAAAGTAACAAATCTCAAAAGACCCAGTTGCAAGATTGTCTATGATTAACTTGCCTAAAACTGAGATTTAAAAATTTGAGAGATGAACAAAATACATTGCTGTTCAAATTTTGTTTTGATGAATTGAATTTATATGGTTGGATGAGAGAACACAAACATTAATTATTTCTCAATTATACACACTCTACTAATGTTCACATCAGTTAGGCTGTACAAGATATATTTTATGGCAGCAAAATAATGCAACGCTAGAGCGTGTGAATTATGAGCATTTTTTCTCAACTCGGTTCTTAAGACGCTGTCCGTGCAAATTCTGTTACATTTGGCACATGGTTGCATGGGCTTGATGAATCCATACAGACCGAAATACATCGTCGATTGTTCCGGCCGATACGAGCGCTAGTTCAGACATTTAGCTTTTTATTACTTAAGACACTATAGTGGCGCAGTATCCTTGAACCAGGTAAATGAGTCCGTTAGAACCATGACTTCCTTTATCTTTAAATATACGGGCACCAATTCGTTTCTCTGATTTTATTTAAAATTACGGTCAATATGGACACCAATGTTACACGTGACGTCATCGCCAACATTCGTAGGGAAAAAGACTACTTGTATTTTTTCAACTAGTCTCTAGCACTCAACTTTACCAGTCCTAACCGCCTCGTAGTTTTATCCAGGGGATCTGCCGAAGGAAAAAGAGCAGTATCATCTGCAAACGGTATTAAGTAGGAACATAAGTCAGCGAAAGGGAGATCATTTATATTTATTAGAATGAGCGTTTTTTCAGAACCGAGTTTTGGGATACTCCAACAATGACTGCACTCCCAACAGATGGCTCCGCTCTACTCTTACAATCTGTGCCCTATTTTCCAAATAGGACCTGAGGAAGTTCTGCTGTTGTTTATGGAAAGTGCAGTTTTCTAAGAGGTAATGTGTTATACAGTAGAATGCTGCATTATAATCCATAGGCTGATAGGAAACCATTCTTTCATCTATAGAATCCCATTTAACTTAAAAAGTATTTTTCTTCTGAAGTCATATTAACCACTTGATTCAAAGAAATCATGCATCATGCATGTTTCTAGTACTTTGTAATGAAATTGATCAGTTGGGCGCCAATTAAATGCATAAGACTCGTTTTTATTTTCCTTAGGGCGTCGGTCGACGTTCTTTTATTAGCAGAGATTTGTGTATTGTGGGCGCCAGAGTTCCTAGAGACAATGCGAACTGAATATGAACACTTAAATATAAATAAATATAAAGATAAGAATATCAGAAATTTGCCCTTATAATTCGCAATGTCTCACAGAACTCTATCTTGCGATAAATTAAAGAAATAAATTTAAATAACAATATATTAATTACACAATTAAATTACAAATACGATTGATGAAATTTGAAAAATTTAAATCTATATAATTCTATGGCAAATATAATTTATGAAATTAGTTGAAATAAAGTTTATGAATAAAATTACTTAGTAAGGAGAATTAAAATAAGGAGTAAATAAAGCGTTATTATGAGGGAAAATTCGGAGAAATTCTATTGAAAATTCAAATTCAGTTTACCACCTTTGCAGGAATATATAGAATCTACTCGGAGAATTCACCCAAATAATACTGTTTTATTTGAATGAAAATACGTAAAATAATGTGCGTGACCACTAAACGATGAAATAATTACGTTCTCCATAAATCTGGACTAAGCCTCTTTCAAATTATACGAATTTGACTAATGAGAGACGCAATTATTCACCAATAAATTGGTATCCTTACCCAACGGTCATGACAATAATTAAGATTATAGAAAATGTAAGCTAGATAAAAATGTTGTATAAGAATGCTAAATTCTTGTTTAAGTCGAATAAGACTAAACGAATCATGAACCAATATCAATTATGTATTTTAAAATGAAAGAATTAGGTAAATATACTGCAAGATGAATAAAATATTTCAAGATTAAAAACTAGCACCTACCCGTCAAACGTCTGGACACAAGATAAAC
>JAEQML010066964.1:0-19515 GCA_016904865.1 Pissodes strobi | reverse complement strand
TCACCGCCAAGGGATTAACCAAGTTTATATGTTGTCTCTATCGCCCTCCGAGCGATAGAGCCTACCAAAGCTTTTTTTCAACACTAGCTACCACTTTTGACTCAATACAGGTTGATCACCCCAGTTCAGAAATAATCGTTCTGGGAGACTTCAATGCCCACAACACCAACTGGCTCAAACATCACAACAAGACCGACAACGAAGGTAGAGAGGCTGAAGCATTCGCCATCAGCTGCGGGCTTACTCAAATTGTAGACGAAACAACTCGAATCTCAGAGAGGGGCGAATTCGCCGCCCTCCTGGATCTTTTTCTAACCACCAATCCTGACCAGTACACAGTTACAGTTGGTCCGCCATTAGGTACTTCCGACCACAAACTTATTACAACGGTTTGTGAATTGCCACTCATACAGAAGGATCCACCATTGCCTCGCAGAATCTGGCATTACAATTCTGCAAACTGGGATGATCTGAGGGAGTTCTATCTAGATTTTCCTTGGCTCGACGTCTGCTTTGGCGCTGACGACCCGTCAGTCTGCTGCGAAAAGATCACGCAAGTAATCTCCTCAGGAATGGAAGCATACATCCCAAATTCCATCAAGTTACCATCAAAAGGAAAGCCCTGGTTCGACAAAAGATGCGAAAGAGCTGTGGGTAGGAAACAGCAAGCCTACAAGTACTGGCAGCAAAATCAGACCACTGAAAATCGCAATTATTTTGTCGAAGCGAGAAACGAATGCAAGCGTGTTATCGACGAAACTAAGAACAAACACAATCAAAGGATCAGGAATAAACTTTTACAATGCCCCAGTGGCTCCAGGAATTTCTGGTCGGTAGCAAAGGCAGTAAGTAACAACTTTACAGAAACGTCTCTGCCACCTTTGACGGACGAACGTGGCATCACGGCGACTACAGCCAGGGAAAAAGCAAACATGCTCGCCAAAATGTTTTCTTCGCACTCTACCTTAGACGTCCCCCAAGGCAAGACTCTCCCCACCTTATCTAACATCAACACTACCATGGCAGAAGTCAAATTTCATCACCCTGATATTCGTAAAATCCTTAAAAATCTAGATACGCAAAAGGCATCAGGACCGGACGGAATACCTGCCATCGTGTTAAAGAACTGCGCCAACGAACTAACACCCGTTTTTTCCAGGCTTTTTTCTCTGTCTTACGGAAAAGGGATTTACCCATCTTCTTGGAAAGTCGCTCGAGTGCAACCTGTTCCAAAAAAGGGCAAGAAAACCACGCCCTTAAACTATCGCCCAATTGCCTTGCTTCCAATAATCTCCAAAGTCATGGAACGTGTAGTCAATCAGCAACTGCTCAAGTACCTCGAGAACAACAAAATAATCAGCGATAGTCAATACGGCTTTCGCAAAGAGAGATCGACAGGAGATATATTGGCCTATGTCACTCATATATGGAATAGGGCAATTGAGAACTACGGAGAGGCTCGAGCGATTGCGTTGGATATTTCAAAGGCATTCGACAGAGTTTGGCATGACGGACTGCTCAGCAAACTACCGTCATTCGGACTGCCAGCCTCTCTCTGCAGCTGGCTTGCCAGTTTCCTTAAGAGCCGATCTCTGCACGTTGCAGTCGATGGACACATCTCGGACACATTCACCATCAACGCGGGCGTGCCTCAGGGCGCAATACTTTCACCAACTCTGTTCCTCATCTATATTAATGAAATAATCCTGTTTACAGTTTTGCAGATGACAGTACCCTTATCTCCCACTTTAGATCAGAAAAACCCTTACCAGCGACTGAGACTCATCACCGCAGACAGGAGCAGATTGCAGCAATTAATCAAGACCTGGAGAAAGTTCAAACTTGGGGCGACCGAAATTTGGTCCAGTTCAATGCAGCAAAGACCCAAGCAGCCACGTTTACCAAGAGGGCCAATACAGCGGGCCCTGACATTATTATGGCAGGGTCGACCATTCCTTCATCCTCGTCAATCGGACTGCTGGGTATCTCGGTCAACAGCAATATGTCCTGGCATGACCACGTTGCTAACATCGCAAAATCAGCCTCCCAGAAGCTTGGTGCGCTATTTCGCAACAAAAAACTCTATACACCGCAGCAGTTGCTCTTGCTCTACAAAGCGCAAATAAGACCGTGCTTAGAATATTGCTCACATATCTGGGGTGCCGCACCAAAGCACACCCTAAAGTTGCTGGATTCCATACAGAAGAGAGCAGTGCGTCTCGTCGGCGACCCGGAGTTGACCCGGAATCTAGATAGTCTGGAACACCGCAGACATGTAGCCGAGATATCTCTGTTTTACAGATACTTTCACGGCAGATGTTCCCAGGATTTGGCCCGCCTCATCCCGCCCCTGGCAGCTCCTGTCAGACAGTCACGACAGACGGCAAGAGCGCACCAGTTCGACGTACAACTAGAAACTCCTAGAACATCGCTTTACAAGAACTCCTTTGTCTGGCGCACTGCATCACTGTGGAACTCACTCCCAGAACATCTGTTTCCCACTAATTACAACTTACAAATATTCAAGAGCCGTGTTAATCAACATCTTCGCACACACACCGCTCGTCGAGCGCCATAGGGTCTCCCTTTAGTGTGTGTGCCACTGCCATAAAAAAAAAACAAAGTGCATTTATAAAATAAGTTAAGAATTAAATTATGTTTTCATTTTACAAGCAATGACGTGTTGTATTCCCATCAGTTATTAAAATTTGTAAGGCAGATTCCTTTGGCAACATCATTTCCAGTTTCTTTTCATAATACTGCTATTTAACTATACTGTTGAAATAAACGTTGCAGCAACATTCATCGCCCCTCTAATTTTGCCAATGCCAGCCTTTGGATATTTCTCTTCACACTCCAGTTTATTAGGTTTATTACCTGTTTTTTAAGGTCAGCTTTTCTTTATTCTCAAATTCATGTTGTTGTTATTTCAGTGAGCCTTTTATATCTAGTGGCTTGCCGAAATTTGCTTCATACCTTTTCGACCCCCCTGGCTTTATTTATCCTGCATTTTTTTTTTTTTTGAATTTCTTGGACGACTGGAGAGCTGGAAATTTCATCTGATATAAACTGTAATTTGTTACCGGCATGTTTACTTTCCTTTCATTCTCACTACAACTAGAGGAAGGCATGATGTACTCTAAACACCAAACAAAACACTACAATAATAATAAAAACATAAAGAGTTAATCAAAGCAGACTAAGCGTTAACAAGAATGCAGACTGACTAAGCTGCTGTGAAGAGAGATCTATTTTCATGTCAAGACATGAAATTCTTGTTGCGCGTCATCGTCCAGCGCGCGGATTTCCGCTTTCTGCTGGCGGTAATACTGTACCAGCGGAATATTGCTGGACAGCATTTAATTTAAGCATGAACAGTTTCAATCCATTGGTTATTGTGCCATGTTGCATTCTGACCTGTTAGATATTTCACGAGTAAAACGAATCACCTCGCTTCAAGGGAGAAAACTATCACCAGCATGTGTAGGCCACATTAACTTCACAGGAAACATTATATTGTCAATAATAAAATATATTTAACAAAATAGAGAACTAAAATTTTGAAAAAATAAGGAGAAAAGAAGAGTTGGTTAATTTGAATTTGGCGGTTAAACGGCAGCGTCTCGCCCATCCGCAATCACATTCCTTGAAGATAGATAATGAAGGCATGATAGCTTTCGCTCTCTCGGATCAGCTTGTATCTTTGTGTGTCTCTGGTAAAGGTAAATTATTTCCAAAATAGACGGGACGAAAAGAAAGTAACGCGCGCCCGTGGCACTCTGCCTGCATGTGAGTTTTTTTAAGTGTTGCAAGGCAATAACTTTTAATATTGTTATGAAATTTGTTAAGCTAATAGCTATGTGGAGAGACATATTTAACCAAGTTTTTTTTTATTCTACCACTTTCTCTATTTGGAATTTCAAATAGAATGATACATTATTATTTTTAAAATTCGAATCTACATGAAAAACTACGTATTTTTTTTTATTTTGTTCTTTGGTTACGGAATTATATTTATCAAAATTTGCTTGGTGAAAATAAATTACCAATAAATCGAGTTCACTTATACAATACAATAAAATACAATACAATTATATAGGAATTAATATGCGATTCCATGGAAATACGTAGTGTTTCTTTAAGACAGCTAAGAGTTGACGTTTTAATCACGATACACCTAAACACGGATGTCAGCTTTCCGAAAAATGACAGTTCGTATACTAGGTCATGTATGGAATTAGATATAAAATACACACAAATCTGCAACACACTTGATTTCACGCTGTAATTTTTCGAACGGGTGACATACCGTGTTTAGGCGTATCATGTATTATTCAAATTATCGCGCAAAACCAGGAAGCAGAATTTTAATATGCAAGCTGGCATGCATTAACAAGTCGAAGTCTCAGAAGAATTCCATTCACAGCATTAAAATTCGCTTTCATTTGTGAGCAATAAACCGATAAGTAATTATAAAACGTCAAAAATCTTAACTAACTGAAGTAAACGTTACGCATTTTCGTGGAAATGCGTATTAATTCAGATATAAGTGAACTAGATTTATTGGTATTTTTTTTTCAATTTTGATTCAATCAAATTTTGATTAACCCCTTCAGCTGCAGCCGTCTTTTACTGGTCATGCGTAACTCAAGTCCAAATATTTTTTTAAAATATATTTTTTCAAATAAATAATTTTTAATTAATATTCATCAATTTTTCCTTATCTAAAAAAAACTGATTTTTTATCATATTTATTTATTTCATTGACCAAAATATCCACGTCAGGTTAAATGAAAAGATCAGAATATTCCCATATGGATATTATGGATATTTTTTTTTTTTTTATTTTTTTATGGCAGTGGCACACACACTAAAGGTAGATCCTATGGCGCTCGACGAGCGGTGTGTGTGCGAAGATGTTGATTGACACGGTTCTTGAATATTTGTAGGTTGTAATTAGTGGGAAACAGATGTCCTGGAAGTAAGTTCCACAATGATGCAGTGCGCCAGACAAAGGAGTTCTGGTAAAGCGATGTTCTAGGTGTTTCTAGTTGTACGACGAACTGGTGCGCTCCTGCCGTCTGTCGGGACTGCCTGACAGGAGTTGCCAGGGGCGGGATTATGTGGGCCAAATCCTGGGAACATCTGCCGTGAAAGTATCTGTAAAACAGAGACATCTCGGCCATATACCATAATATCCACATATTTATGGATGTTTTGAGGTTATGCCTACATGCACTACTACAGTAGAATAAGAACTGCAAAAAGATATTAAAACGAACTTTACATTGGACAATACAAAAACAAATACTTTTCAAAAATCACTTTATAATGCAGAAATATTTGTTTATGTTTATATGTCGAAAGTGGGCCGCTGAGCATAGTCCTGACTGATCAGGACAATTCATACAACATTTTCTTGTAAAACCTTGCCTCTTACAAATAGCACAAATCTTTCTGAGAGCCCTCTTCCTTCCATAACGCGCAAAACTTGGGAAGTTGACGGCTGATTGCGATTTTCTTCCATTTTTCTATACTCTTTGCTATATTTCATAAGGATCTCACGACAGCAAGATTTTGTATATTGAACCAGGTATAAGATTTGTATGGTTCAGAGGCTTAGCAACGAGGGAGGGAGGGGTTGGATATATCCCCGTGGATAATAAATATTAACCCTTTAAAAAACGAATACAATACACATCGTTTTGTTTACGTTTTATAGCTAAAATAAATAGGGAAGACCAGGGCTAGTTGGCGCACCCCAATTTTCTTTAAACCAAAACATCTGACAACACTGTAACCCCACATGTTCTTTGGCCGAGATTGTTGCGCTCTCGCGGACGTCGTTTTCAATTCGTCTCTATCATTCGTAGAGTGTTGTGTTACAGAAATTCGTTTTTTTGCTCTCGTAAGTAAATATTTAGTACGTAAGGGATTTTATTTTTTATAAAACTTTTATTTTTAAATATATCAAAATATTTTTTTGCAGTAGAACACTCAAACCCTCTCCTATAAAATACGTTTATCAAATTTTCATTATATTAAAAAGTTTTTGTTCAATATGCACAAAAGCCCAAAATTGTACCCTGAGGTTAATTGACGCACTCCAGTCGGGGCTAGTTGACGCACAGTTTCCTATGAAAGCGATTAGATTATCTCAGTTTAGGTGTTTTTTTTTACGATTTAAGATGCGCGAATAAGATGTTACCTACGTTTCAATATTTTTATTCAGAATTAATGTTCTTATTTTATGTTTTAGTATTTTTTCTACGAATTATTGTTTTCGTATTTTTTTTGTTTTACAATTTACGTATCAGTATTTTATGAGAATTAATGTTTCACTTTTTTTAGCATATCTTTATGCCAATGTTTTGACGCTTTTAGTTCTAGTGCTGTTATCATTTCAAGGATTATTAATCCTGTATTTAGTTGTTAAGAATTTTTGTTCTGACGTTTTTACCTCTGGTTTTCATACTTTATTAAGGATTATTCATCTTGTATTTAGTTGTTAAGTATTTTTTGATTATAAGCTTCGGAAATATACATATTTATAGCATTATTTGGTATTGCGCCAACTTACCCTGGGTGCTGCTACAACAAACCCCAGAATGGGGTAGATTGACGCACCCTGACATTTTTTTGTGCCCAAAATTGGAAGTATTGGATTCATTTTTTAATCACAATCGGTAAACAAACCCTTGAGCTTGAAATCATCCATATTTCACTAAGATACTGACTTTGTTTAAGTAGAAAAAAAACACAACAATATAAATTAACCCCAATATAGAGAGAATTAGGGATTCTGATTCCTTGTGCAATACGCCGGAGATTTAAAAGGAGAAAAAAGTCAATACTTGCCCATTTCATCCTCTCATAAGTTATGACACTAAGTGGTTTGTAGCCAAGTCTTAACCTTTCCACACCGCCTTTCAAGATGGTCTAATTTGTATGCCCCACGATCGAACCTGGGAAGCGGTTGCTAAGTCTGAATCAGTGTCTCCCCAGCAGAAGCAGTACAACCCACGCCCGGCACAGCCACCCATCCCAGATTCGCTCTCATATATCTCGTTAGGACTTCTTAGCCTGGCTCCTGGGGCCGTCGTGTTGATAACTCTGCAGTAGCCCCCCCCCCCCACCCACACACACGCGCATATCATTATGAGTTACGTATTGCTTTGTGTATTCCCTTTTAGCAGATTTATAATCTTCTCAATGGAAATCTAGTTAAGTTCACTGTTCACACTATTTAGTAGCCTCAGAACTTAATTACCGTGGGTCTCAAAATTTGAGTTCCATCATGACATCTTACCCGCACTGAGCCTGTGTTCTAGTGAACAGTTTGCTCGAAAGGACTCATTGATAGCAGCCTCGACCTCCTCCACATTTTCATACCACGTCTGCAGCAATCCGAGTCTCCCTTTATTTTCACCCTATAGAAGTGTCAGTTAGTGGGCCTCGGATTTCTGTGTTCCGTCCTGCATGTTAGAGGTTTTCCTTCATATTCGAATAGGTTTGAAAAAGAGTCTTTCTCAGGCGCCTCCCACTTCAAGGATCTTTGGCGCAATGTTGATTGTTAGGCCCATGCTTCGGCGAGAAAATGGTGGGCACTGATCCTCCATCGAGGATCTCGAGATCATTTGGAAAGATGAACTCGAGCAGGGCTCTACCTCTAGGGTCTCTAGCATCACTTCACAAATGCAGCAACCTCCCTAAGGGGCTGTCCGCATCCATTGGAAAGTAGACCAAGCAAATCACAATATCCATTCTGCCGTCACCTTCATTTATGGTAAGCTTAACCACAACCAGCTCCCTAGTAAAGATAACATTAAATATTAAAAATTAAGCCCCCTTAAGAAGGCGATGGACTTTAAGTCCCTCCCCACGTCAAGGCAAAACTCTCGGGGCTTCTTTCTTCTTTTTCAAACCCTCCAACGAGGACACCCTAAGGTTATGGTTCCGCTTGTGCGTCGGAGGCATGCAGTGGCTGCATGCAGCGGCTGCTGCGCTCGACGCAGAGACTGCTAATTCGGAATTACAAACAAGTGGTTTATCTTGTAGACGGACTGCTGCGTCGCAACATCGGCTGCGAATTATTCGACTGCTTGGTGTACCAGTCAATGCAGCGACTTTGTACATTAATCACCTGTTCTTTATATTTATTTCCAGTTTTTATCGTGAAAATGAGCGATGACAAATTTACAAGGGATCAAGAAATTATGCTAATTGGAATATTATCTCGCTATAAGTTACTATACCATATGCAGATTGCAAAAACATTAATGTAAAATATAGGTGCCTTCGTCACTTCTGCGTTTGTGCATTGAGTGTACAGCGTTTCTGTTCTTTTTTGTGTTGTATGTACTTTAAAATTATTTCATCTTGTCCTGCTTCTAAAATCTGAAGCGCGAGATATGTACTCCATGGCAGTTAAAAACGCATTGTTCCTTAAAGCTGCTGCACTAGTTGAACCATTAAAACGCAACGTCAAATGCATGCAGTCGGTGCATGCGACCGGCGCGGCACACAAGCGAAATCGCACCATTACTCCGAATTTGGTTTCTCCAAGGTCTTGAGGGTGTCCTGATTATGCTTAGGCTTCTTTCCAAGAACCCGAACCCAGGTTTTGCGAAGGCTGTTCTGTGTGGGATTCACAAAAACTAGTCGACTGTCCGCACTCCGCGGTTTTAAGTTGAATAAATCCCTGAGCAGAGAGTCCCTCAATCATTGATTAGCTGAGGAGTTGCCCGTGTGTTGACGATTTGGATGGTGGCGCCGCTACCCGTGGTGTTTCGCCTCCAGCTTTCCGACTGCATCTATTACGTTCCAGGTAGCTTGCGGTATGTTCTTTCTAACCTAGTAGTTCATAGGGAGGGATTCAGGGTACATCTCGTTTGGATCAGAGTAGCCCTGGGTTTCTAGCAAGGTGCGGCTCCTTCTTTTTCACCTGGACTTTTAACCGGCATTAGCAGAGTATTAAACTTCTGATGGTAATTAAAATTCCATTTTGCAGCAGTGAAAACAGTTTTTTTTATAAAAGTACTAACCGTTGTAAAATAACAAATAGAATCTAGCATCTAACAAGTACTTAAGCCCAACAATTTTCCCTTTCAATACTTTTTTCATTTAATTCAGATTAAGAATATATTTTCTATCTTTATAGCTATACTTTATATATAAATATAAACTCAAAACCGGCATTTAAACAATTAAGCCAAGTCTAGGTACAGGTTTTCTCCTATATACATATAAGAAAAGATTGTGCTGAATCTTTAAACGAGTATTTTCAATTATTATTTCATCGACAAAGATATAGGTGCCAAAGCGCCCTAGTCTGTCATTCAAAAATGTTCATTTAATTGGTACTGATGTTTTCAAAGTGTGTGCTGAGATAGAGATAAATCAAACGCAATCTGAAACCTTTTTAAGATATTTGAGGGGACGAGGGAAAAGCGCGAGGTAATCTGCCTAGAGAAATAGAATTGAAATAAACGGAAAATCCTGTTAAGAAAGTTGCGCGTTATATATATTATGCTTAATTCTGCGAATAATTCGTCAGATCTCTTCCTAGCCTTAACTTATCCGTATTTATTATTACTTATTATTACATGTAGGTTATGATGATGTCTATTTCTTAGAACAAATTTCTTTGCACATATTTCTAATTAGTGCGTTGGTTGGGTTTTCACTAATTAAAATATTTAATTATTATGCAGTTAATTTCCAAGGACTCGAACGTCTCAATTGTTCTTGTGAACGCATTAGTAGTAATTTTATTCACCATAAAGCAATTAGCTTTAAAAATGACAATATAACAATTGCAAATTAACAAGAAAAAATAAAAGAATGCAGAGTATTTCCTCATCTTACTATAATTTCACAGCCAATTATTCAATTTGTCCGGAAAAAATACAATGAAAAAGAGTGCCTATGTTTTTATTTTTTTTTATATATAAGTATATAAAATTCAAGATGATATTAGATAACACCTCTCATTTAGTTTTGTCAGTTTTATTGAGATATCACCTTTTCACGGCTTAGAACATTAACGACAACGACATATGCAAATATCTGAAGTACTTTGAGGAATGTACTTTAGCGTTCAAGAGCTCAGTTTGAATGAAGAAAATTAGTTAAAATTAAATTTCATAATAAAAATTTAATTAAAGATAAATAATAATATATAAGTATCTATAAACAGACAAATACTACAAAATTAAATATTTTGAGACCAGAAAGAGATTTTAGTTAAATAAATTAATTATCTACGTCTGTTTTGAATGAATTTGAATAGAAATTTCAAGTTGTAATTTTGGACATGTAGATTTAACGTGAATCATCCTTTACGTTGAAAAAATAACACCATAATAATCCGTAATTAAAAATCGTATCGCATGAAAGCATCCATAAATTTGCCCTGTTTAAAAATTATCAGTGTCCATGCCTTACTTATGTATCACGATGCACTGGCAAATTGGCGTAGCTTTTAAAAACATATAATTAATATAGAATAATTACCTTATTTTTCAGGTAATTAAAAAATTGCAATTTACCAAATAATAAAACAGTATTAACCCATTCATGTACCTTCTACAAAAGATAAGTTCATGAAATTATTTTTTTGAGCAAAATTCTAATCATATTAATTGAAACAATTCAAAACGCCTTTATGGCCACTACTTTGAACTTCACTTAAAACAGTCGTTAAATTAGTCAGTGTTATGAATGTATCAATGTCAGTATGACATAAATTGGTGTGTGATATTTAAAACTTTGTTTAATTTAGCAGAGACTAATCCAGGCTGCAAAACACCAAAGTACAAAGCCTGGAGCTGATCACTGGGGAGTGACCCAACAAGCCCCATTCGTATCCCTGTCAGACTAGGGACCACCAAAGGAATGAGTCTTAGGCCGATGGTCCCAGTGGAAACGGTCCTAGGTAGTAGATGCATACGCCTACTCGCATCGTCCGATGAAAGACAACCCCACGAGAACTGGGAAGTGCTGAGTTGTTTTTCCGGATCACGTTCCGCTTCCGCGCTGGTGGTTCCGCGTTCCATAGTAAGAATATATGGACAGTATGGTGCTTCCAGGATCAAAACATTCCGGAAGTAAACTCCACGGCCATTCGGATCTCCGCGCGCTGAATGGCCCTGGGAGCCCTTCATTCCGCATTTCACAGACAGCAAAGAAACCGAACCATTTTAGAATAGATTTCTGCAACATAAGAGGCCTAAATACAAGCATAAATTCGGTACACCCACATCTAGAAACAAATAGACCAGACATACTAGCCCTTGTAGAAACACAAGTATGTTTTACAACAACAGTAAACTATCCTGGTTATGACTTACATACCCGATTTAGACATAAGTTCGGAATATGGCTTTTTGACCGAAGCGACCTTTCATGTCACCGCGAGGAAACACTCGAGCCATGACGTCATGTGGCTCAAGTTTACCGCCAACAGATTAACCAAGTTTATGTTGTCTCTATCGCCCTCCGAGCGATAGAGCCTGCCAAAGCTTTTTTACAACACAAGCTACAACTTTTGACTCTATACAGGTCGATCACCCCAATTCAGAAACAATCGTTCTGTGAGACTTCAATGCCCATCTGGCTCAAATATCACAACAAGACCGACAACGAAGGTGGAGATGCTGAAGCATTTGCCATCAGCTGCGGGCTTACTTAACTTGTAGACGAACCAACTCGAATCTCAGAGAAAGGCGAATTCGCCGCTCTCCTGGATCTTCTTCTAACTACCAATCCTGACCAGTACACAATTGCAGTTGGTATGCCATTAGGTACTTCCCACCACATAAATTTTTAGCAATCTATTGAAGACAATTAGGTTAGTAAAACAATCAAATAATTTTAATCTTATTTTCAACCGAAATAAAGAAACAAAATAGTTATTAAGATAATCATTTTATGAACGAATTAGATGATCTCGTAGAGAAACTAAATTCGTTAAGTTTCAAGAAAAATAATACTGCAAGTACAAAACCAAAAGTAAATATTAATAGTACCGCAGGTACAGCGGTTATAGACGATATTATATCTACTAGTACTGCAAGCACAGATACAAATGGCAGCATGCCTAACGTAAGTGAAGATAATCAAATTAGAAATAATATGAATTGGGATCTTTTTAAATATAAATTAGATAATATTAAACCATATGATGGCGATACCAACACTTTAATCAAATTTATTTTAAGATGTGAGAATTTAATAAGATCCTATGCCATATTAAATGATGAAGAATTTTTAAGAAAAACTGATTGGAAAGCCGAAATTTTAGTAAGATATAGATCTGAATTGACAAATTAGGATGATTTAAAGTTAGCTGTAATATAATGTTTCGCTGATAGGAGAGATTTAGATTGTTTACTTCAGGAATTAACTCGAACAAGACCCTACAAAGGAGAACATTTTTAAAATTTTTTTAGTAGGTTGCAATTATTAAGAAGTAGTGTAATACAACGTATTAGAAATGATAATACTCTTGATCAAAACCAAAAACTTTGTCATATAAATCTGTATGTTAAAACAGCATTGAATACTTTTATAGCAGGTTGTTCAGGCATTCTGAAAAATAACATGTACCTATATTAGAAAATCACACTCTCTGGAATATGCCTTGTGTTATGTAGCTGAATTACAAAATTTTGAACGATTATATGGATATTTAGGACACACAAGAAATTCTAATAAAATAAATAACTCTATTAATAATCTATATATCATCAAAATATCCAATATTTTCAGTCGCAGAAAACGCAAATTTCCATTCAAATTTAAATCGCGTGTACCCAAATTTTAGGAACCAAAATCTAATATGTCTTTAAAACCTTCATGGCCATCACAACCTATAAATGTTCAACCAAAACAAATGCCAATCTAACGTTATCCAACCAATCGAGAAATATTTGGACCACCTCGTAATGTCTTCAAGCCAAATCAAACTCCACCAAATCAACTTCTAAAACCAACTCCTATGTCAATTGTATCCAGAAATACAAATGGATTCAACCGTACCAAAATCCAAAATATGTTTTCGAAGAACTTTATTCCAACGAATTCCAGAAAGATGAATCGAATGATTTCTTAAACTTGTATTTCGATACGTACTGTGACGAAATTTAGTACGACAAACAAAATCTTATGGAAACCAATAATCAAATCGATTATGAAAATAATACCCAAATTGACCAAATTCATGATCTATCTATCCATAAGCGATAATAACGAAAATTTTCTAGGACCAGGCCCATCAAAACCACAAGCCTGACAGAAATTAATATTTCCTCTAGTAACGCTTTACCCTATCCTATATGCAACTCGAATACCTCAAAATAAAATTATTAATAGACACAGGCAATTTTCGTTCTATTCTAATACCTACAGTGGCTGAACAATGTTTCCCACAATGCATTTATCCTTCCCACAATATTATCAAAACAGCCATAGGAAGCGAAAATACCCAATTTCAAGCCGATATTGCAATTTTCCTAATACATAATCACGAAATTAATTTTATTCTTTTTGACTTTCATGACTTTTTCGACGGAATTATGGGAAAAGAACATACTTGAACCAGATATTGAAATTCCATTTAAATATAGAACCAGATTGGAAACAGATTTTTCCATCACCCTTAATCCAAACGAAAAAATACTAAAAAATATTCCAGTTAATATTTATGAAGGCGATATTATTGTAGAAACAACACAATCAAATAAATCCGCACTTTCTCGCGCAAATAATGGATTTGCTATCCTAGAAGCTCAAAATCCCCATGATAAATATATAACTGTAAAATTTAAAGAACCCTTAAAAGTCGAACCATTTGGATTATTAAATTTCGATGCGTTTACTCAAAATAAATAACGCGATCATGAAAATAAAATTTTCAAAAATAATTTAATCCGTACACATGAATCCGGAAGAAAGCAAGAGAAGTTATGTAAATAGTTTTCCGATATATTCTATCAAAACGACGAAGAATTATCACATCAGAAATTAAACATGAAATCAGGACAATAGACGATATTCCTGTACACACCAAGTCGTATCGATACCCATTTGTCCATAGAGAAGAAGTAAATAACGGCAAATAACTGAAATGCTCGAAAAGGGAATAATAAGACATGCAGTAGCCCTTGGCCATCATCCCTCTGGCGTGTTCCAAAAAAGCTCGATGCTTGTGTTAAGCAGGTTTTTTTTTATCGTAGTTGCACACACACTAAAGGGAGACCCAATGGCGCTCGACGAGCGATATGTGTGCGAAGATGTTGATTGGCACGGTTCATGAATAGTTGTAGGGTGTAATTAGAGGAAAACAGATGTCCTGAGAGTGAGTTCCACAGTGATGCAGTGCGCCAGACAAAGGAGTTCTTCTAAAGCGATGTTCTAGGTGTTTCCAGTTGTACGACGAAGTGGTGCGCTCTTGCCGTCCGTAGTAACTGTCTGACATGCGTTGCCAGCGGCGGGATGAGGCGGCCAAATCCTGGGAACATCTGCCGTAAAAATATCTGTAAAACAGGGACATCTCGGCCACATGTCTGCGGTGTTCAAGACTATCCAGATTCCGAGTCAACTCCGGATTGCCGACAAATGAATGGAATCCAGCAACTTTAGGGTATGCTTTGGTGTGGCACCCCAATGTGGGAGCAATATTCTAAGCACGGTCTTATTTGCGCTTTGTAGAACAAGAGCAACTGCTGCGGTGTATACAGTTTTTGTCGAAATAGCGCACCAAGCTTCTGGAAGGCTGATTTTGCGGCGTTAGCAACGTGGTCATGCCAGAATATATTGCTGTTGACGGAGACACCCAGTAGTCCAACTGACAAGGATGAAGGAATGGCCGATCCTGCCATAATGATGTCAGGGCCCGTCGTATTGGCCCTCTTGGTAAACGTGGCTGCTTGGGTCTTTGCTGCATTGAACTGGACTAAATTTCTGTCGCCTCAAGTTTGGACTTTCTTCAGGTCTTGATTAATTGCTGTAATCTACTCCTGTCTGCGGTGATTAGTCTCAGTCACTGGTAAAGGTTTTTCTGATCTAAATTGGGAGACAAGGGTACTGTAATCTGCAAAACTGTACACAGGAGTATTCGTTTCGGCCAGCAGGTCATTAATATAGATGAGAAACAGGGTTGGTGAAGGTATTGCGCCCTGAGGCATGCCCGCGTTAATGGTGAACATGTCTGAGATGTGCCCATCAACTGCAACGTGCAGAAATCGGTTCTTAAGGGAACTGGCAAGCCAGTTGCAGAGAGGGGCTGGCAGTCCGAAGGACAGCAGTTTGTTGAGCAGTTCGGAATGCCAAACTCTGTCGAATGCCTTCGAAACATCTACCGCAATCGCTCGAAACTCTCCGTAGTTCTCAATTGCCCTACTCCATATATGAGTGACATAGACCAGTATATCTCCTTTCGATCTCTCTTTGCGAAAGCCGTATTGTTGTTCTCGATGTACTTGAGTAGTTGCTGATTGACTACACGTTCCATGACTTTGAAGATTATTAGAGCAAGGCAATTGGGCTATAGTTTGAGGGCGTGGTGTTCTTCAGGAATACCTGCCATCGTGTTAAAGAACTGCGCCAACGAACTAACATCCGTATTTTCCAGGCTTTTTTCTCTGTCTTGCGAAAAAGGGATTTACCCATCTTCTTGGCAAGTCGCTCGAATGCAACCTGTTCCAAAAAAGGCTAGAACACCACTTCCTCAAACTATAGCCCAATTGCCTTGCTTCCAATAATCTCCAAAGTCCTGGAACGTGTAGTCAGTCAGCAAACTACTCAAGTACCTCGAAAACAATAAAATAATCAGCGATAATCAATACGGCTTTCGCAAAGAGAGATCGACAGGAGATATACTGGCATATGTCACTAATATAGTCTCGAGCGATTGCGGTAGATATTTCGAAGGCATTCGACTGAGTTCGGCATTCCGGACTGCTCAACAAACTGCCGTCTTTCGGACTGCCAGCCTCTCTCTGCAGCCGGATTGCCAGTTTCCTTAAGAACAGATCTCTGTACGTTGCAGTTGATGGACACATCTCAGATACATTCACCATTAACGCGGGCGGGCCTCAGGGCGCAATACTTTTACTAAACTTTTTAACCAAATCCCTTAAGATATTTACAAGGCTAGGGCGTTTAATTATTATTGTTATATGTTTGTTAGTTTACAAGATAAAAATATGGGGTTTACCCTATTACCTTGTCAAGACATAAGCGAAAATTTATGAAGAATAGTTTTTTTCATTTAGGCCTTCTCTTTTTGTTAATTGAGTGATATATTTAAAAAAATTACTTTTTAACCAAATCCGAGGCTAGGGCGTTTAAGTTTAAAAAGTTTCACTTCTGATATATAAGTATGAAGAAAGTTTTAAAATTATACTACTTGCCGCTGAATTGGCGATACAGTTTAGGCAGGAATTGGGGTCAGTTATCTGCAATAGCGGTTTTTGGGGCTCCAAATCGCTAAAATATCTTGTTCTTTAAAAATGTAAAAACAGTTTTATTTGTAATAGTAGCAAAAGCAAAGTCAGCTGATTCAACTCATTTACTAATTGCACGCACAATATATACTTTTTCCACTACGGTTTTTATTGTAGAGATCCAATATGTCGATACGGTTTGAAATGGATACTCCGGCAAATAGGCTTCAAAGAGCGCTTTTCTTGACGGACATGAAAGACATTCTAAAACCAGAAAAAAAAATAACGTGTAAGCATATAACACGCTACTGAAGTGAAATTTCTGCCCGTAATGAACGTTACATTGAAGCGCGCTCACGGCTCAAGCGATCCCCACTACTACCGCGACTATGTAGTGGTACATGTTTTCGTTACATAGCAACCCGCATGAAACAAACTAAACCTACTGTGTATAAAGAAGTTTCGCTTAAAAAAAAAGAACGTGTCTTGCCACCCACGGTAATCGAACCTGAGCCACCCGTATCACAGGCACAGGGTCTAATCACTGCACTCCCAAACCTGTTGAAAACACATCACTGGGTCCTAAAGGCATGAGCATCTCTGGCGATTCGGCCAAGGTCGCGTTGTGTCATGTGAAATCGAGATCACAAGTTCAAAACAGAATGCTGTACGCAGTCGCTAGTCGCGCTAGCGGCTCAAGTGGCCCCCACTACTAACTCAAATACGTAGCATTGCATGCTTTCGTCGCATGGCAACTCGCATCAAACAAACTTATCCTACCTTGCGTAAAGAAGTTTCACTTCAAAAATTTTAATTTTTTCCATCCCTCCCTAGATGCAGTGTGATAAAAATTTACAATATGTTTAATTGCAATTCCAGGAGCTATAAATGTATCCACTGTTTAGCCTCGCATCCATAAGCGATCATTGTTGTCATAGACTAAATAGGTTGTGTAAAATCATTCTTGATACTGTTTTTTAGGGCATGGCTAGGGATATTCTTCCAAAGTGCTATTTTTCTACGAAATGGAACTGATCGTCATTGTGCATTCAAAAGACTTTTATAAGTATCCAAATATGTTATAATGGTGGCAGGACAATTTTGTTGATCTTCACGATCTAAGATGGGTGGAAGAAGGCTTTCACTATTTATTTTTTTGTGCTGCAAAAGTCTTCTATAACAGGGTTTCGTCTGAGAAAGTCAGGAAATTTGATTTCTGTCTACACTAATGCTTTGATTGAAATAATACTCTTGTAAGTGCAATTCTGTCGAGCAGTTTGTTTTGATTTTAAATTTGTATCAATCATAGAAGGGAACTAGAATCCGTAATAAGGATATTTTTTTACTTTCTAGGAGATGCCGGTGTTTACGAATGACCAATATAATAGCGAAGAATTCTTGTTATTTACAATGATAATTAGCTTCTATAGGTATAAAGTGTGATACAATTTGCTTTTTATTACCTGAACCCAACATAAACATATCGGTTACCATTCCTCGAGACTGTAGATATGTTGTTTAATTTTCTGAAAAGCCTTTGCAGGATAATCGTTCCAGCAAAATCGGGTATTGGATATTTAGGGGAGATGTAAGTTCGAGCCTTTTAGGAATATATCCCGGAACCCAGTAGCAAGTTCCAAGAAGACTTTGTCAACATGTTAAAAAATCTGTTGTGTAAACCAAAAGACAAGGTGATCAATTGGTATAGAGCTCCATTGGCAGTGGAGAATGATGCATGCTTTCGAGGATGCACCCATTGGTACTTGTCAATATCCTGATTTCAGGTTTAAGACTAAACCTTTGCGATTTTTGGTAAAATTGATGGTTCTTTCTCTGTGATTGGGTTAATTTGACGATAGTAGACGCATAAGCGCGGTTTTCTTCTTAACAACAGGAGAGCTATATGAGGAGGTGGACGATTCAATCACTCATCTCAACGATTTGACAATATATGATTTCTTTAGGATGTGGATTCATTAATACAGTTTTGCTTAACCTTCTTATAGGAATCGTTTAAGATTATTTTATGCTCAACAGTTCTCATTCAACTATCAGCATATTCTTCCAGAAGACTGAGAAGTTCGGGTAGATTTTTGCCATCAAGTGTAAACGTAAAATGTGTACTGGTTAGTCGAATTTTATTGAGGCACATGCCAATAAACAGTTTTTCAATGTTCTGTATGATTAGTTTTTGTTAGGTCCATATTAGGTGGAGAAAATGGGTTATTGTTGTTCGAATAAAAACTGGTGAAAAAGTATCGGCTATATTAATACATATAAATTATCTACAATGTTCGCAAATTATTGTAATTAAATTAAATAAATAAAATAAATTAAAAATATATAAATACTAAAGCAGAATGCTTCTCCGGTAAGGGGCAATTCTACTTTTGAGAGCATTTCGAATGATGTGAGTGCCATATGACCAGGGTGAGTATGCATTACTTCTATTATGAGCTACCATGTGGTTGGCTGACAGCTTTTATTAGACTCCAAGCATGCATATTTTATTGAACACATCAATTCTGCCTCGCTTATTTGTGGGACCACTATCCATCCAATTTTGGTTGGCAGAATTGTCACTTGTACCGCTGTGTATTGTAGCTATGGCCACCGAACATTAACAAGAGACTATAAGGCCCACTCTCAGTCGGCACTTTTGATATAGCGCTGACAAAGGCGAGACACCAGACTTTAGACGAGACGGGGTAGAACGTTGCATGAGGCCTGAGCGATTAGCCAGCATTTCACCAGGTTCCGCGACGCGACGGGACAAGGAGGGAGTAAACCTTCTAGTCTATTGTTAATGTTCGGTTCTATGGCTAAATAGACCACAATTATCGTAAATATAGCTCCCGGTCATTGTAATATTGGAAAAACCTTCTTGCACAATTCGCTATTCAATGCTGAATACCGAACATCGTCTAGTATATTTATAGACAAGAGCTTAAATGGAGCGCGGATACAAATAAATAAAACGAGTAGACGGACGTGCATATTACGATCTTTTACGATCCTATGGCGCTATGCTATATTAGCCGCTTATGATTGGTGGGTTAACGGCACT
>MU194341.1:8692-19518 GCA_016904865.1 Pissodes strobi | reverse complement strand
AAATATTGCTTCAAGCGGTTTGTGATTTGATACTAACACAAAGGAGTCTTGTTCTTAAAGGTGTATGCACAGTGTCTTCAGTTTAGCTTGTCCCATTTTAAATCCATATAGCTCTTTTATTATTTCACCTGTTGAAATGAATAAAAAAGCAAATTGTAGATGTTTTGCTCAAGTTTTTTTTGTCATGGCAAAACTCATAATATACAGTGGGTGAAAAAGTTATGGACACAACTTGCATTTTTTAAATGGAACACCCTGCAGATTTCTTTTGAGAATAAAAGGCTAGCTTCCCCTGTATCCAAAAACATATGGGTTGAGGATATTTCATTCAGTAGTTATCAAATTATCAACGAATTAATTATCAAAAATGTAGTATTTTACCTGAGCTATAGGTATACCTTAAACAATAACGACTATAACACTATACGACTAGCGATATTTTTTTTGAAGTTTTCGAGTCTTACTTTATTATTTATAGTTTATAAGGGTCTATTATCAATACTCTATTCTCACATACGACGCTCCTACCGCTTGTTGCCTATGGAACTGACGTCGTTGCAGTAGTTGCGCTGTGCTCTTTCAGGAGACGGAGCTCAGATACAGGTAGTTGGGAGAGATGGCTAGAAACACTCGGTGTAAAAAAGGCTTGGTGTATTAACTTCAGGTTGAGTATATAAGGTTGTAAGTATTACCAAAATATTCGGGAATGCATATCTCGTAAGCCCTCTGGGATATTCCTCGCGAAAATGTTAACCACGAACAGCGGCGAGAGAGAGGGAGAGCTAGCCTGAACGGCTGTTACAATTAGACTGACGGGCGGATAGATTTTTTGATCTGGCTGAATGTTTAGTTACGTAGTTTACTTTTTTATGTGTAGTTAATTTAAACAGCACTTTGCCTTATGGCGTTATTAATTTTCACTGATTCACTAGGTAGTACCATATCTATTCGTATTTTAGCATATCTATTACGGTAATTTAATTACAGTTAAGCTATTATTTCGAAATATTATAATATGATACGATACATATTTATACTACTGTGCATAGGCAGCAAAAATGATATGCAAGTAATGTTGACGTTCCACTGCTCGGGTCGACAATTGCAATCTTTTGAAATATGCAATTTAGGCTACCGTCTGAATTCTGATTTTCTATCCTTAAAGTGTATGTGTGGTTTAGGAGGGTGATTTGTGCCGCTGGAACTGGTCCTATTGCGTAAGTACCTATATAATTTAAATAATAGATCAATAGTAGGAATGGACTGCATGTTAGTGCAAAAAGATTAGCTTGCATAATTATATTTCATGTGTTTTGTGCATGTACACGTTTACTAAATATTGGCAGTGTTGGCGCGAGTTTGTGAAATATTATGTATATTACTGCCAATGCTAGTATAGTGTCCCATATAATCATGATACTAGGACTTTTGCTTGTTCATTTATAACTATTTGATGGCGTTGCCTAATTTCTGAGGTTATAGTTTGTAGCAATTCGTTATTTAAAATTAGGTTAAGGTGTGGTATAGATAACGCCCAGTTGTGGTTGATACAATGACATGGGATGAATATTTTTAGTGCTCCTGGAGTTGACGTGTTGTTGCTCTGTATGGGAGTGGCCGCTATTTTCATGCCCTCTTCAGGATGCCCTCTTCAGGATGCGTTTATGATGAATTTATCATCCCCAATCTCAGTGTTGACCGGCGATGACGTCTCATTGCGCAGTAAGCTGTCGGTCCTTCACTAAGTCCTCGTGAAATGGTTTTGTGGTATAGGCTATCGCCTAATATCCTGGGTAGGTAGTGTGTATTTCCATATGGATTGCATAAATGTAAACCTGTCGCTGTGATTTGCCTTGTTACTTGATTGCTACTATCATTAGTAGTATTTTTTCAGCTACTGTTAAATACATAGTGTTATGTTCAACTACACACGTTTCAATTGTTCCCCATTTGGGTCCTAATTTTTTTATATATACACATTTTATGTGGATGGCTTACCATGCCTTTATTTCTTTCATTATTTTACAACATTTTTCTTTCTAGGGGGACCTAGACTCTGGACATCGTGACGCTGCCTTTATTCTCTAATACATGGCGCTCGAGGCTCCGGATCCTGTTGCGCTTATGTAGAATCTTGGTATGTATATTATATGTCTGTGACGCATTTACTATTTTATTATCTCCATATATATTACTGTTTGCCATATGTTTATATCTCATATCCTATATGTATTAGGCGTTTATGTATGTATTATTTTACTCTATTTATATCCTATTTTTACTAGTATATTATCAGCTAGCTTTTTATGTTCATATTCTAAACATTCAATGCTCCGTGGCCCTTAAGGGTTGTGATTTTCTCGATAAGATATTCATCACTACCTAAGTCCGTTTTACATATAGCCTATCCCTATATGTTTTCTCATTAGCTCGTATTCTACCTAATTTCCCTTTAAACTTCTTTTACTTATTTCTCCTAGTTTATCCTCACCTGAACCGATCACATGTTTTTCTATGGCTTTCCCTGTACGGTATTAATCGAAAACAATTGCGTTCTCATTATAACTTTACTGAAGTTTCATTTCTCCACATATATGAACTAAACTTTTAATTTTTCTCTATATTAACTTTCTATATCCTCTATTTGGACGCCTTCATGTTTCTATTATGACTTTCTCTAGTATCTTAGATATAGTTGTCAATTACACTTGCGTTCCAAATTTTTGTTCCATCTTTCTAATATATCTCTGTTTGCTTCTCTAAGTGCCTCTAATATTTTTCTATGTGCTTTATTTCCTACTCTAAGTATATACAGTATCTAAGTACTCTATTTTCCATTCTAATATCTATTTACTCTATTTTCTACTTTAAGTACATATTGTTTCCATTTTAAATGTATCTTATAATTTTATATATGCTCTATGCTACTTTTTTTTACTTCTAAGTGTCTTATTATGATTTTCCCTAATATCTAAGGTATTTATCATTGACACCTGGGCTTGTAGATACTTTGTGCACTGTCATTATTTTTTCCCAAAAATCGCTAAGTCTTCCCTCCTCATCATCGTTTTTGTCTATATTTTCACTATTTTAATTTCATTATATTTTTCTTTTTTTGTGCCTCTTGTATAACTAACTGTTTATTCGTATCTTCCGTATCCTCTGTACTATTGTCCTATGTGTCCTCTGAATCTTCTTCTTAGTTACTTAGTTTCTGATGTCTCCTTAACTTTTGGTTTCTTTGTGTTTGCTTAGTTTTTGGTTACTTCTTACTTAGTTTTGGGTTTCATTCCATTTACTTAGTTTCTGGTTACTTCTTACTTAGTTTCTAGTTTCATTGCATTTACTTAGTATCTGGTTACTTTTTCCTTAAGTTTTATATATTTTTTTTTTGTATTTACTTAGTTTCTGTTATCGCAGTACCTTAGATAATAGTATTGTATAACTTTTCCTATATTTGCCGATATCCATCGTTAATACTAGTTTAACCTTTCCTCGTATTTTCTACTGATATGTACTTTTTATGAAACTCTAATTTCATCTTTTAGTACCTCGTATATTTTGCTTTCGAAGTGTCTGACTTGTGATTTTCCCTGTAAGGTATTTATCTGAACTTTTTTCACCAAAAATTGCTCGTAGTTGTTCTTCTAACTGTACGCCCCTTTTTTGTCCATAATGGCACTACTCTTAATTTTTTGTTGGTTATTCTCTTTCTCATATATTGCCATTGCGTCTTTTGCTCCTCGCATAATTAACTGAAATTGCTTTGCTTCATTATTGACATCTCTGTCTTCTTTCTGGTTATTGCTTGGTGATGTGCTGGTCCATTGGTCCCTTTTATGCATGTACTGATTTTTCTCACCCTTCTTATGGTCGAAACTGTCTTAGAAGTATGTTTTGCTCTTCTGTATTGATAATATGTGATGACGAAATGTGCAGATTCCGTAGTATGCTTGACCTTAGTTGTAAGATTTATTTAAAAGAAGATGGCTATTTACACCAAATGGTTAACAAAGCGAATTGTTATGATTTTCAAAAAATCTAAAAGAAAACTGGTACACAAAACAATCTTGTGCTATATAAAATATAAACGGCTTGGATTGATGCAAAATGTTATTTTTAGCTGGATCAGGGGTCTATCTGGAAAAAGTGTATATCCTCGACGAGTCCTTGGTCCTGTGTCCTACGTACGGGGATGAAAACGGCTACCTCCACCACGGACAGCAGAGTGGGCGGATAGATTACTTTTTATTTAATTTTTATGTTTGGTTAATTTAAACAGCACTTTGCCTTATGGCGTTATTAATTTTCACTGATTCACTTTTAAGGCGTGCCTGATCAGAGTGGCTTTTCCGCTTCGGTAGTTCGCACTGATAGGTCTTTTTTAAACGTGCCTGATCTGAGTGTCTTTTCCCTTTCGGTAGTTCGCACTGATAGGTCTTTTTTAAACGTGCCTGATCAGAGTGGCTTTTCCCTTTCGGTAGTTCGCACTGATAGGTCTTTTTTAAAGTGAGAGCTTTGATCTGCCAGGGGGGCTTTTCCCTTTCGGTAGTTCGCACTGGAGATCAAAGTCTGCCAGTATGGGCTGCTGCACAGCTTTTTATACCAAACTTTCACCTCTAATTCGAGTATTGTTTTGAATTGTCAACAAGGTTAATCATAACAGTTTATACTTTAATTAACAACAATTTACAATTGCGATTCAAGGTTAAGTTCAAACTTTCCACTGTATGATTTTATGTTAGTTGACAGTATTCAAGAAAGAATATTTATGCTTCAAATGTATTTGTTGAAAAATAAAAGTCTAAATGCTGCACGAAGAGAATACATGCGAGGTTATCCGGACAGTCCCCGGATTTCTTCTAACAAAATATTTCGGAAACTTCTTAGAAAATGGTAGTTTGGAAAATATAAAAAAAGAAAATATTAATGTTCCGGTGTTTACCCAAGAAAATCAAATTAATATTCTGGGATATTTTGAAGCAAACCCTGTAACTTCAATTAGCCGTGTATATGAAGAAACTGGAATTTCCTGCGGTTCCATTCATAAAGTATTAAAAATATATAACTACAAAGCACTTAAGTTTAGAAATACCCTAAAACACAATGAAGATCAACGCGAAAGAAGGCTTCACTTTTCTCACGAGTTTCTTACTTACTATAATAAAAATAATGAATTCATAAGAAATATATTATGGAGAAATAAGAGCAATTTTACAACTAGAAGAGGATGTAACCGTCAAAATTCACGTTTCTGGTCTACAAATAACCCCCGTCAAATACGGCAAATTAAACATCAAGGTTACCAGTCAGTTAACGTTTGGTGTGGGATTATCGGAAGATATATTTTAGGGCATATCTCCATAAATGCAAAACTAACAGGTGACCAATATTTGCAGCTCCTCCAAAACGATATAAGAGACTCTATTGACAATCTCTCAATATGTGTAGTAAGATGGATAATGTGGCAACAAGATGAAACCCCTCCACATAACGTTGGGCCAGTGCATGATTATTTGAATTCAGAATACCCTCAAGGATGGATTGGTAATGAGGGACCATACATCGCCCGGCAAATAGTCCGGATCTTACTGTTATGGATTTTTTCTTTTGGAGCATATTTAAGTTATATATAGTTTACATAACTCCATATTACAACATCGAAGAATTAAAAAACAGATTAATTCGCGCGATCGCGATACTTTTAGAACTATTGAACCAAATATCAACAACCCATATGTTTTTGGAATCAAGGGAAGCTAGCTTTTCATTCTAAAAAATATTTATCACACACTGTATATTATGAGTTTTGCCATGACAAAAAAACTGGAGCCTACCATTTGCCTTTTGATTCATTTCAACAGGTGAAATAATAAAAGAGATATATGCATTTAAAATGGGGACAAGCTAAAATGGTGACACTGTATAGGGTTATTGACTATATTTGGACCAATAGATAACTTTTTTATTTGACATGACATGCAATTTTAAATTTCGACTTTCGTGTTATTTGAGCTTGGAACTTTACGCGATTGACAATTATTGTAATAGTTCGCATTGTCCATTACTATCACGCTATTTTTAAGAATATTCGGTAAAACGCAATTCTTGATCATATCCTCGAAAAAAAACAATTTGGGGCCCAACCGTTTTCTGTTCCTGGGATGGTTTTAATTTTTCCTTTATTAGACGGATTGACATCTAGTGGAAGAATCGAACCATGTCCCGTAAAAGAAAATGTAAGGACGATTTTCAGATCGGGATTGCTTTATATCTTTGGTACTCATAATGCCAATTTCGCAATCGCTCCAATTTCAACAGTCTTTGCCTTATTATATATCCTAGGATTTTTTAATTTTACTTGTCTATGTATTCATATAGCGGTATAAAAAAAAAACCTATCACACTATTGTGCAAAATTTTATAACAAAAAAGGTGTGTGGTAAATCCGCACCACAGAAGGGAAAGTTTCAGCAGAGCGATATTAAAAACTATATAAAATTAAAAACAGTTCACACGCTGTAGAAGTGAAGACTTCATAAAACTAAACAGAGCGGTCATCCATCCAAATACTAACCACGCCCGACGTTGCTTAACTTTAGCACCTAATATTAACTAACGATAAGAAGATTCACTCTCCGCGGCAGCACGTCAACAGTATGCCTCCTTCCCCGCGCGAAAACTAGCATGATACTGGCAGGCGACCTTTGGACCCGGTGCACACTGGTCGAATTTCTGGGAAAGCTGGCCATAATAAGGTTTACCAGAAATAAGACATAAAAGTTATTAAGTATTACACGTTTTATATATCGTGTTTTAGACATTTAATTGTTGAATTTTTGGCTCATCATCTATATTTATATATAGGGTGTATCAATAATCACTAACGATAAAAATCATGTATAAAAATCATTTGTATGTTGTTAAACCGTTTTAAAAAATGATTTTGAAAATTAAGGTTGTAAAAAAGGGTTTTAAATTTTTAATTCGATGATCCAAATTTTGCTTTTGCAACGGTTCATTCAGGAGTTTGGGTTAGTGGGATTCAGGAGTCTCACGAGCAAAATGAATGTTAAGTGGACGACAGAAACGCGTTGATGAGGGCCTGCAATTGTGCCATACAAGTATTTCAGAGTTATCGCTATTTTTAAAAATTAATCTAATAGGGACCAAACTAGTAAAAAATATAGAAGCATCAGGGCAGCTGTTGTTCAAAAACACTTGCTTATATTCTGACTCTCCCAAGGTAATATCACAGCCATATTTACAAATTAAAACTAAATTATAAATTTTATCTGCTGATTCAGCCAAAGTATTTATTACCCAGTCTTGCATCAGCAATAATGATTCTACTGAAATTTCAGCTTCAGTTTCACTTACTACAATATTATGGGACTAGAGGTGGGCGAAAATAATCGATTTTTTTTTTATGGCAGTGGCACACACACTAAAGGGAGACCCTATGACGCTCGACGAGCGGTGTGTGTGCGAAGATGTTGATTGACACGTCTCTTGAATATTTGTAAGTTGTAATTAGTGGGAAACAGATGTCCTGGGAGTGAGTTCCACAGTGATGCAGTGCGCCAGACAAAGGAGTCCTTGTAAAGCGATGTTCTAGGTGTTTCCAGTTGTACGACGAACTGATGCGCTCTTGCCGTCTGTCGTGACTGTCTGACAGGAGCTGCCAGGGGCGGGATGAGGCGGACCAAACTCTGGGAACATCTGCCGTGAAAGTATCTGTAAAACAGAGATATCTCGGCTACACGTCTGCAGTGTTCCAGACTATCTAGATTCCGGGTCAACTCCGGGTCGCCGACGAGACGCACAGCTCTCTTCTGAATGGAATCCAGCAGCTTTAGGGTGTGCTTTGGTGCGGCACCCCAGACATGTGAGCAATATTCTAAGCACGGTCTTATTTGCGCTTTGTAGAGCAAGAGCAACTGCTGCGGTGTATAGAGTTTTTTGTTGCGAAATTGCGCACCAAGCTTCTGGGAGGCTGATTTTGCGATGTTAGCAACGTGGTCATGGCAGGACATATTGCTGTTGATCGAGATACCCAGCAGTCCGATTGACGAGGATGAAGGAATGGTCGACCCTGCCATAATGATGTCAGGACCCGCTGTATTGGCCCTCTTGGTAAACGTGGCTGCTTGGGTCTTTGCTGCATTGAACTGGACCAAATTTCGGCCGCCCCAAGTTTGAACTTTCTCCAGGTCTTGATTAATTGCTGTAATCTGCTCCTGTCTGCGGTGATGAGTCTCAGTCGCTGGTAAGGGTTTTTCTGATCTAAAGTGGGAGACAAGGGTACTGTCATCTGCAAAACTGTAAACAGGATTATTTGTTTCGGTCAGCAGGTCATTAATATAGATGAGGAACAGAGTTGGTGAAAGTATTGCGCCCTGAGGCACGCCCGCGTTGATGGTGAATGTGTCCGAGATGTGTCCATCGACTGCAACGTGCAGAGATCGGCTCTTAAGGAAACTGGCAAGCCAGCTGCAGAGAGAGGCTGGCAGTCCGAAGGACGGTAGTTTGTTGAGCAGTCCGTCATGCCAAACTCTGTCGAATGTCTTTGAAATATCCAACGCAATCGCTCGAGACTCTCCGTAGTTCTCAATTGCCCTACTCCATATATACGTGACATAGGCCAATATATCTCCTGTCGATCTCTCTTTGCGAGAGCCGTATTGGTTATCGCTGATTATTTTGTTGTTCTCGAGGTACTTGAGTAGTTGCTGATTGACTACACGTTCCATGACTTTGGAGATTATTGGAAGCAAGGCAATTGGACGATAGTTTGAGGGCGTGGTTTTCTTGCCTTTTTTGGAACAGGTTGCACTCGAGCGACTTTCCAAGAAGATGGGTAAATCCCTTTTCCGTAAGACATAGAAAAATGCCTGGAAAAAACGGGTGTTAGTTCGTTGGCGCAGTTCTTTAACACGATGGCAGGTATTCCGTCCGGTCCTGATGCCTTTTGCGTATCTAGATTTTTAAGGATTTTACGAATATCACGGTGATGAAATTTGACTTCTGCCATGGTAGTGTTGATGTTCGATATGGTGGGGAGAGTCTTGGCTTGGGGGACGTCTAAGGTAGAGTGCGAAGAAAACATTTTGGCGAGCATGTTTGCTTTTTCCTTGGCTGTAGTCGCCGTGATGCCACGTTCGTCTGTCAAAGGTGGGAGAGACGTTTCTGAAAAGTTGTTACTTACTGCCTTTGCTACCGACCAGAAATTCCTGGAGCCACTGGGGCATTGCAAAAGTTTATTCCTGATCCTTTGATTGTGTTTGTCCTTAGTTTCGTCGATAACATGCTTGCATTCGTTTCTCGCTTCGACAAAATAATTGCGATTTTCAGCGGTCTGATTTTGCTGCCAGTACTTGTAGGCTTGCTGTTTCCTACCCACAGCTCTTTCGCATCTTCTGTCGAACCAGGGCTTTCCTTTTGAAAGTAACTTGATGGAATTTGGGATGTATGCTTCCATTCCTGAGGAGATTACTTGCGTGATCTTTTCGCAGCAGACTGACGGGTCGTCAGCGCCAAAGCAGACGTCGAGCCAAGGAAAATCTAGGTAAAACTCCCTTAGATCGTCCCAGTTTGCAGAATTGTAATGCCAGATTTTGCGAGGCAATGGTGGATCTTTCTGTATGAGTGGCAATTCACAAACCGTTGTAATAAGTTTGTGGTCGGAAGTACCTAATGGCGGACCAACTGTAACTGTGTACTGGTCAGGATTGGTGGTTAGAAAAAGATCCAGGAGGGCGGCGAATTCGCCTCTCTCTGAGATTCGAGTTGGTTCGTCTACAATTTGAGTAAGCCCGCAGCTGATGGCGAATGCTTCAGCCTCTCTACCTTCGTTGTCGGTCTTGTTGTGATGTTTGAGCCAGTTGGTGTTGTGGGCATTGAAGTCTCCCAGAACGATTATTTCTGAACTGGGGTGATCAACCTGTATTGAGTCAAAAGTGGTAGCTAGTGTTGAAAAAAAGCTTTGGTAGGCTCTATCGCTAGGAGGGCGATAGAGACAACATATAAATTTGGTTAATCCCTTTGCGGTGAACTTGAGCCACATGACGTCAAGGTTGTTCGGTTCGAGTGTTTCCTCGCGGTGACATGAAAGGTCGCTTCGGACAAAAAGGCATATTCCGAACTTATGTCTAAATCGGGTATGTAAGTCGTAACCAGGATAAGGGTAGTTCACTGTTGTTGTTGTAGAACATACTTGTGTTTCTGTAAGGGCTAGTATGTGCGGTCTATTTGCTTGTAGATGTTGGTGTACCGAATTTATGTTTGTATTTAGGCCTCTTATGTTGCAGAAATCAATTCTAAATTGGTTCGGTAACCAATTTAGAATTGAACAACAGTGAACTACCCTTATCCTGGTTACGACTGTCTGTGAAATGCGGAATGAAGGGCTCCCAGGGCCACCCAGCGCACGGAGATCCGAATGGCCGGGGAGTTTACCTCCGGAATATTTTGATCCTGGAAGCACCATCATGTCCATATTATTATATTCCTACTGTGGAACCCGGAACCACCAGCGCGGAAACGGAACGTGATTCGGGAAAACCACTTAGCGCTTCCCAGTTCTGGTGGGGTGGTCTTTCACCGGACGATGCGAGTAGGCATATGCATCTACCACCTAGGGCCGCTTCCACTGGATGCATCGGCCTCAGACTCTTTCCTTTGGCGGTCCCTAGTCTGACAGGGGTAAAAATAGGGTTAGTTGGGTCACTCCCTAGTGATCAGCTACAGACTTTTTACTTTGGTGTTCTCCAGCCTAGAGGAGGACGATGGGATTTGATGGGCCACATCCCGTGGCAACTCGGAAT
>JAEQML010066961.1:0-19519 GCA_016904865.1 Pissodes strobi | reverse complement strand
CATAAAAACTTGTCGGGATGTTTTATGCCTTATCAGGGGGTACCTCAGGGCTCCCGCTATCCCCCCTTCTCTATAATATTTACTGCCATGACATATACAACTATTTCCAAGATGACTCTAAGTTTTTTGATCCCAAATAATATATTCTCCAATTTGCTGACGACACTGCTCTTGTTACTCACAATTCAAACATCACATTCACGTTAAATTCCCTGCAG
This sequence comes from Pissodes strobi, assembly GCA_016904865.1. Taxonomy (NCBI): domain Eukaryota; kingdom Metazoa; phylum Arthropoda; class Insecta; order Coleoptera; family Curculionidae; genus Pissodes; species Pissodes strobi. Next base: position 19,301 of record JAEQML010066961.1, on the reverse strand, counting down.
CTCTAATGGATAAAACTATGACCTGGTTTAACCAATGGCGATTGAAACCTAACCCCATAAAATCCCAGTTCTTAATTTTCAACCACCACATTAAACCAAATTCTCCAACCATTATTATCAATAACCATGCCATAAAACCTCAGCCATCAGCCAATATCGATCAAAAACTTAATTTTAACTACCACACAAGAACAATCAAAACCAAATGCGTAACAAGAACTCAAACTCAAACTCAATATGCTTTATTGTTCTAACTACAAAGTCATTAACAAAGCACTAAAACTAAAACTCCTTGTCATAGTATTAATCTATAGTAGATAAGTATTCGTCTTAGGTTTTTTCTTTGTTCATTATGAAATACACATAGATACAATAAGTAAGAAATTGTCTTTTGTTACAACACACTCACAGAGTAAAATTATACAAGAAAGAATGTAAACATTCAAGAAAATAGCTATCAAATAATCAAGTGTACAAAGAAACTATCAAATAATCAAGTGTACAAAGAAAAGTTTACAAAAGAAAAAAAGAAAACATTTTTTTAGCCATCAACACCTGCATTTCTCAATCAAGAGGGTCTTGGAAGTATTCATCCAAAGAGTAGTATGCCTTTTTAGCAGAAATGTCTTAACACCCCTTTCAAAAGTGCTTTTGTTAGCTGGCAGTCGGATGCTCAGAGGAAGCTTGTTAAAAGTTTTTATACCATCGTAAAAAACAGAATTTTTAACCAAAGAGGAAGTTGGTATAGGCGGACGCAGCAAACCTAACACTCTGGTTGGATACCTAGGATTTCTCACCATAAATTTGTGCAGATGCTTAAAGATTAAATTTACCGTCTCTAAAATATAAATACATGTGAGTGTTAGTATGTTTAAGCGAATAAAAAGGGGACGACAGGAGTCAAGAGGCTTTGATTTGCAAATATACCGGAGTGCTCTTTTCTGAATAACAAACAAACTCTGAATCAAATAATTACTTGCACTACCCCAAGAGGAAAACACTTTCGAAGTCTTGCCTATAAACAACAGGGAATATCACTGAAAACTGCAGCCCATATATACCAGTCAATATGTCGACCCATTCTAGAATACTGCCACCCTATCTACTTAAACTGTCGACCACCAGCAATTAAACATCTAAAAGTAGCCGAAACAACAACTCTACGTACCATTACCAAGATGCGTCAACCACAAAATCCGTTTTATAATCCATCTAACCAACTACTCTACGACTTGACAAAAGTAGTACCAATAACAACCAGACTTAGAGACTTGAGTACCAAATTTGCCAGCCAAGACTCTAATATACAGGTTCTGCATGCACTATGCAACAAAGAAATACCTCCAAATAGAAGAAGAGTCTATCCAGAAACATCACTATATCAATCCATCATACATCTGCAACAGTAAATCATCACATATTACACAACCAAAACTCAAAATATCCAATCCTGTAAATAGTTATATAATATGTTTATTTATATTTTTCACTTTTTTCCAATTGTAAATAATATATAAAATTGTATATAAAAGGCTGAAGGACTTCGGTCAATGGCCCTTTGATATTTATGTCAATAAAGAACGTTATTAATCATACGCTATATCCATCATACGTCTGCAACAGTAACGCCCGGTCCTACGTGAGCGATTTGCAGCGAACGCGAACGCGAATCAGTGGCGAGGCCGTGCGACTATATTAACTTTTCGTACGGCATCGCCAGCGCTTCCATTGATTTGTATAGGAGTGGATAAGCAATAAATAGACCAAACATGGCAAATTTACGACCGCGAAATGTAAACAAAGAGATTTCAATTTGGACTTGCGCATTAGAAAATTAGTAGGCGCTAGCTGTTGCACCGTGAAGGGCAATAGGCAGGCCCGGACTCCGAAAGTGATTATTTCACCAAATATTCGGTAGAGAAGTCTTGCCGATTGTGAAATGGGCCCCAGTTAGCATAGTGAAACAACCAATAAGGTATAAATAAGTAATACTTATAATAATTAGACTTACTTGAAATAGGAAATCACGGGTATTTTACCTCTACTGCTACAAAACACAACCAACCATACACTTTCGGGATTCTATTTTGGTAACATCGCCCATTGTTTATGTGCGTATTGTTCAATTTAAACGAAAATCAAAATAGGGTAAGCACAAACCACAAACGTGAACAACTAAACTAAAACGAATTAAGCAACTACAGACACTAGGTCCAAAGAAAGTCAAAGAAAGTAAAGAACTCGAATTATTAACTCAAAACGCCACGCCGTCAAAACGAAAACACGTCAAAGACAAAAGCCAAGTTCGGTCCTGACCGACGCCTGCTGAGACGGCAAGTGTTTTAGTGCGCATAACGAAACGGTATCTTCTTTGTTTACGTTTTTCCATTTTGCGTCGATTTTGTCATGCGCAGAAACCTGTTTTTTCACCCATAGGTTGCCACTTTTGAATAGTGCGACAGGCGGCTATTGCTTATCCACTCCTATACAAATCAATGAGCGCTTCGCGTTCGCGTCGCCTGTAAATCGCTCACCTAGGACTTGGCGTTAATCATCACATATTACACAACCAAAACTCAAAATATCCAATCCTGTAAATAGTTATATAATATGTTTATTTATATTTTTCACTTTTTTTCCAATTGTAAATAATATATAAAATTGTATATAAAAGGCTGAAGGACTTCGGTCAATGGCCTTTTGATATTTATGTCAATAAAGAACGTTATAAATAAATAAATATAAATTCAAACTAATCAACAATTCGACAATTCTAACAACTAACAGCAGCAAGTACTTAATATAGTTTTAACATGTTAGAGAATTCTCATCATACTTATATTGCACCTAGATGACTGAACACCCATATATGTGCAAATATGCCACAATGTGACATGCAAGGCAGTGTTGCCATTTTCTTGTCATAACAAGTACTGTGGTAATAAATTCCTTAACCTAAAATAACCAATACATCAATAATTACCAACAAAATAGGACAGTTTTAGAAAAGCTGCATAAATTTATCATTATTTTTTTCAAAGAACGAAATAAATTTCTTTTTAAATAAATGTCTTTGTTTAATCTTTCTGACCTCACCAGGTATGAGGTTGTCACATTTGGACCTCAGTAATTAATAAATCGATGACTGGTATTTGTAGTTCAAAGTGTAAATTAACCCTATTCCCGTGGTGTTATAAACTCGTGTCTACACACAGGAATATTACTTTGACTCCCTGGCTTCCGCATACGCAGAGTATGGGTGCGTTCGTTTACAAGTGTCTCCTTCACGCATTGCCCTCCGCTCGCTTCGCTCGCTCCGGAGCGCAACCACACAAAACTAACTGAAACTAACCCAAATTAAAAAAAAGCAAACATAATCATACTACTTACATTAATTTGTGTATTTTCGAGGTAAGCCTTAACACATGTTCATCCAATCTAAGATGCCTATCAATTATAAGCCCAAGCCTGCCTAACCCAAACTAACCCCAACCATGGAATCACCATCAACAACAAGCATATCAAAATGTGGGCGATTGGCAGAGGTAAAGGAAAGGCAATAAATTTGTTTTTTTTTTCTACATTCAGTGTTAATTTCAAAGTTTTAAGCCAATCGATGATCCTCGAAAATACCTCTCTCAGCAAGCAACTTAACATCTCCCCACGACGGTCCATTAAATATTATTGCTGTGTCATCAGCATATGATACCGCAATGCCCCCCTCTAACTCAATGTCTGTCAAAGAACTTATGTAAGTAACAAACAGAAGTGGTCCCAGAACTGTACCCTGTGGCACCCCAATATCAACAGTTAAGGATTCGCTGAACTCATTATTTATTTGAACAATTTGTTTTCTTCCCCGCAAATAGCTTGCAAAGACATTTAACACGATGCCACGAAGCCCATAGCCGCCAAGAACATCCAATAGGGCGTCACGTAGCACTGTATCAAATGCCTTGGCAAGATCCAAGAACACTGCTAAACAGGATTCGTTATTGTCTAAGGGGTTAATAATATTTTTTGTGAGTTCATACATGGCATCCGCCGTACCTTTACCGTTTACATAGCCAAACTGTCGTGCTAATAAAATATTATTTCTTAGAAGAAACCGCTGGAGTCTAGATTTCAGGCATTTATCCAAACTTTTGGCATAATTATTAATGACACTTATCGGCCGATAGTTATTTATGTTAGTGGAACATCCGGCCTTGAAAATGGGGGTAACAGTGGCCACCTTAAAATATGAGGGAACAATTCCGGTTGAAAAAACAAGATTAATAATATGTTTCAGTGGTTTAATAAATTCCACATGAAACTCTTTTATTAATTCGGAAGTAAGCTTATCTGTACCAGGAGAACAGTAGTTGTTCTTTAGAGAATGTATGTACTCTATAATCTCTGCATCTGTAACCGGGCTTAAAAACATAGAATTAGTAATATTTGGTTGAAGGTGAATCGGGTTCTTCATTTCCAATTATATTAAACATCCTCATACCGATCTTATTAAAAAAATATATTACAGTAATCTGCCATATCTTTGGAGTTTCCAAATTCATCTTTACAATGAATTTTGCAATTTTCCTGATATATTTTCTGATTTGTGGCTTCAGCCAATATTTTATAGATTTTTTAAAAATATTTTGAGTTCCCTTCAATTTTAGTTTTATAATATTCATATTTGTTTTTTGATGTGTAAACATCTTACGCGGCGGTATTGGGGTAAATCTCGGTAAATGGGACGGAAATGTGAAAACGGGTGGGGACGGAAATGGCTGTGACATCATAACCACGCGCAGTGATTTTACGAGGGCTGCTCAAATATTTGTGCATGTCGATATAGGGTATGTTTACACATCAGTGTCTCGAGTACTAGCTGCAGCAGACTCGCTCATTTTTTTTAATTAACTTTTGTAAGGTGTTTCTATAGCTTTTATGTGCTTGAACAATGAGTTTGGTTTTCATGATGACTTCATAAACTTTTTTTACATCATATTTGTATGTGAGACCACAACGAATTGTGGTTAGAGGCTACAACTCTGACTATTTTTATGCAATATCAGGTATTCCGTAGGGTTCCAACCTTGGGCCATTGCTTTTCCTTTTATTTATCAATAATCTAGTTAATAAAGTTGATGGTGTAAAGGCATTGTTATTTGCTGATGACCTGAAACTTTATGCAAAAGTCAATAATTACACTGACTGTCAATATATTCAACAAAACTTGCATAAGATATATGACTGGTCCATAAATAATAAATGACATTTTAATACAGATAAATGCTTTGTACTTAGTTTTAGCAGAAAGAAAAATCATAGTGATTATGAGTATAGGATTGGAGAAACAGGACTGGTCTGGGTTGTTGAAATGCGGGTTCTTGGTGTAATCATTGACTTTGACGCTCAGCTATCATTCAAAGCGCATGTGAATGATGTAGTTGGTAGAGCATCCAGAATGTATGGATTTGTCATTAGAAGTTGTAGGGATCTTAATATATTGTGTGTTAAAACTTTGTATGTATCATATGTGAGGGGTATGTTGGAATATTGTTCTTTAATATGGAGTCCATGCTATGAAATTCATAAATATAATATTGAAAGGGTTCAAAATAGATTTCTTATATACTTATACTACAAGGAAACAGGTTTATACCAAATGCACATACCAAAGATAGAGATCATGAAATCACACAATTTGCAAACCCTCCAAAATAGGAGAAATGTATTTGCAATCATTTTTACAAGCTTTTATTTTCTTTCACCTGTGGGTCTGTCTGTCTGTAATCAAATCTTGCAACCTGAATTAGAACTACTTCTAAATGTCCGATTGACTTGAAATTTGGTACACGCTTATAGTTCCGATGACAATGCAATATTATAATGTTGTTAAGTTTACACCTCCCCCCCCCCCCTTTCAGGGGTAGGGGAGGGGGCACTACTTAGAGTATGTCCGATTGTGTTTAAAATTGGTATATGGGGGTTTTTGGGGACAAGGAATATGAATTTTCTATCAGATTTTGAAGATTCAAAATGGCGGATTCAACATGGCCGATATTGGGTTAAATGTTGCAAGTCAATTTTAGCTGACTTCTACATATCCAATTGGCTTCAAATTTGGTATGCGTTTGTAGTTCAAATGAAAATATAAAACTATGGTGTTGCCATTGTTTATTCTTATAAAGACAGTGGTGTTGCTTACACTTCCTCCCTCCCTTTAAAGGTTAGTGGTGAAGGCACTACTTAAAGTATACTCTATAAGTGGATGTAGATCTGTAGAGTTTGTACTAAATAAATAAATAAATAAATAAATAAAATGCTGATTTACGCAAATACGTGGAGGCAAAACACGAATGAATGCCTTCGGCACATTTTTTTATATTTGGGTATTTTTTTTTTGAGATCCTTGTCTCGCGTTCAGAAATACATCATTGCACAGAGTAAGCAGTTCTTTTTGAACGGAAGTGTGGTCCCTTTTAAATATTTACTGGACATAATAAAAGCCTTTTATTATGTTGAGTAAATATTTTTAAGAAGGATACTCGGAGTTGCTGGCCTCATGAGATGTATTGTACTTTGTTTTATACTTTTGGTTGGATTCTTCACAGTTCACACACTCTTTAGATAATCTCGGGCACTCTTTGACGTCATGTTCACCGATACAGAACTCACAGATAGTTTTATTGGGACATTCGTTATTCTTGTGGTAGTAGTGTTGACACTTATTAACATCATGATATCTTCAAATACTCTATAACGCTTCCACTCAATATAAACCCATCTTCCATTTATACATTTGTGAAAAAGTCTTCGAGAACATTCTAGAAATATTGTTCGGCTGTCACTATTTTTATGTTTCTTAATATAGGGCACTGCAAGTCTTCTTTTGTCTTTTTTGAGTCCTGTTGTTTTTTTTTTAGGTTTTATTATGAGACTGGGAGTATTTGCCGCTTGTTTAGATTTATTAGTTATATCCGCACAGTCTTTTAGTTTCTTTCTTTCAATGTTTTGTGTTGTAATATCTTGAACACTTTGTTCTAAAATTCCCAATTCATTGCTTTTTGCCTTTTCAAATTTAGTTTTAAATTCAGTAAAATCATTTTTAATATACTCTCGCATTTTAATCATAGTCGAAATTTTAGCCAACATTTGTTTGCATTTTTCACATTCAAACATCAAGAAACGCTTTTGAAGCGGCATAACACGCATTTCCGAAGTTGATAAAAACATACAGTCCTTTTGTATTCTTGCTTGGCAACAATCACATTCATAAAAGTCTTTATCGTTAATAGGTGTCTTTGGTACATTTAAAACACTTTTCATTCCCGTCCATGGTTAAAAGATTTCCACCAAGAAACGTGGCAACGTTGCTGCAAATATTTCAGTTCTCCACGCCGAAACAAAAACAATCTGATATTGAAAATAATAATTTTCTTGCGGCGCTCAGAGTTTGACATTCTATTTCCAAATTATGGAAAATAAAATTGAATTTAGAACGCCTGGGTTTTATAATTTGTGTGTATTAACTAGTAAGTGTTACATTCATAATGCTAATAGCATGGGTGTTTATGAATGAAAAATCCTTAATATATGATTCAATGCTGCTGTGTGACATAATATATTTATGATTTTCTAACGTGATAAGCAAAGTCACAATCTAAGGAACTTAATGTATAAATAAGAGTTTCTTTCCGGTGTATCGTGAATATAACTACTTCTTTAAAAATATTGTTTAAAACCTAAATAGCCAAGTGACACACTGTGTAATAAAATCCTCAGTTTGACAAACTCCCTACAATTTAGGTAAAATATTATTATTCCTCCCAGACTTGCCTACATTTAAAAATAGTTTAAATTGTTCCTGCCTTATTTAATGAAAAAAATAATAATAAAAACTACACTGAAAAATACTCTACAAAACAGGAACTCTGGTTTCTGCTTCAATCCTCAATTTATGGGATTTTCATTAGATCAAATGAAAAATATAACAAATATCAAGTTTCTCAATGTTCAAAGCATCAAAACACAACTATCAATGGTTTTAAAACATCCGAAAATATCACAAAAAAAAAAGCTAAAAACACAACAAAAACATAGAGGAGGCAATGACGAAAGGTAGGCCGTTCGTCGTGCAAGAACGTCACAGCGACGGCGATGTGGGTGAGGGGACCGCGCGGCACGGGCTATAGTAAGTGAACATAGGCTCTTATGGGAAGTAACCTTTCTCTCTAGTTTATTGTTCTTGGGTCAAACTTGCTAAGCCTGTTTTAGTAACCAGCAAAATTAAATTCCGACAAAAGTCATTGAAAATATTAGTTGGAATACTTAGTAAGAAACTTTCATGAGACTTTAATGTTAAGTATGTATTTAAGTATAACATAAGCCGAGAAGTCATAACATTTCCTAGAATTTTATTTCATGCACAAACTAAATACAAAGAAAATTAACTTTCAGGATGGATTGGCCAGTGCGGACCATATCCTTCAGTTATGATGGTCAGCTTTTGGCTTCTGCATCTGAGGACCTTCTTATTGACATAGGTAGGTAATAGATTTCAGAATGTTTCTCATCTAAAAATTTGGCTGCTTCTTAATACTGAATTCTTTTTAAGGTTTTGTTGAGTCAGGAGATAAAATTGCAGACATAAGTGTGGAGGCAGCTACATTTACTGTTGCTTGGCACCCCTCCCAGTATCTATTGGCTTATGCGTGCGACGATAAAGACAGTTACGATAGGAAAAGGGATGCAGGCAGTTTGAAAGTGTGGGGATTCCCCTCTGACTGATTGTCCGTAGATTAAGTTTTACATGAAGAAATCCTTAGTAATAAGCAAATATGAACAATATTGTTGCCTCAAGGACCAAGGAACAATGTAGCATTTATTTTATATAATGAGTCACAGTCATATTACATGCTCCTATGGAGGAATCAGGAAATACCTATATTTATCTGAAAAATTGTGAACATTATCTACTTAAAACTAGTGATTATTATCTTGCTATTTTCATTAAAATCATTCATTTCAATTGTTATAGGCTTAAGACATACTAAAACATTTTTTGATACATTTTGATTTATTTTGCTGCATGTATTTTAACACCTGTACGTACAAAATTTAGTGGAAGGTATAAAATGAAACTGTGAAAGATGTAGGGCTTTATCCGAGCCGCCAGGTTGTGTTACAAGAAAAAGCGAATATGTCACAATTTGTGACTCACAAAGTTAAGAAGCAATAAAATGTTAAGATAAAATGCTCCTATAGTCCTCGAAAATATTATTTTTTAGTTAAATAATTATTATTGTTACTCACTCTAATTATGCATGTGTAAAAACATCAACGGCGAATATAGCAATTATCGTATCGTTTAATAGTTATTTGTGTATTTAGAGCGCCAAGTAACGGATTGCCGCTTGAGAAAGAATATTACTGCGCGACGCGTAGCGGAGCGCAGTAATCTTTCGAAAACGGCAATCTTACTTTGCGCTCGAAAAACACACAGAACTTTTTCTACAGCCGCATTTTTTTAAATAAAATGCACATTTTTCTCTATACTTATTCTGAAATTTGCAAATGACTGTCAGTTTTGACATATTATGTTCGGGCTTCGGGCATATTTAGAACGGGAGTGCCAGCAACAAACTGTAACAAACGCACGACTGTCATTTATTTATCTTCGGTTTCCATGACCATTCAGCATACTAGACGGAAAACGTGAGAATTTCCTTTTCCTTGTTCGCGCTAGAGCGCAAAATAAGGATCCACGGCATTCGTCGATTTTGCGATTTCATTTGAATTTAATATTCAGTTATTTTGCGCGCGGCTGTAGAAAAAAATAGTTTAAATTGAAGTTTTTGACAGGACAATACCTAAATGCCTTGTAATAATTCTGGGTAATATGATTTTATGGAGTAAAAGGCGGAAGGTGGTGAAGGATGGTAATAATTAAATGTTTAGAGAGAAGTGCCGCTGTTTTGGAAGCCACTTATCGCGGAGGCAGATTTTAAAGGGTACAATTTTGAATATTTATTGCATATTTATTTGTCGAAATGTATGATGGCATCATAATTAAGTTTTTTTGCATTAAAATAATGAGGGTTTTACGCGTTTTTTGCTGTGTCTCGTTCGTTGATGCGATAGTTCATATTATGCTAGACAAACCTATTCTAGCAGCGATTTCAAACGGTTCCAAACCGTACGGAGTTTGCGCATAGCCATATAAGCGACGCTTATATCGTTATACGCGAACTCCGGACGGTTTGAAACCGTTTGAAATCGCTGCTAGAACAGACCTAATAGCAGTTGTTTATCCTTATCTTCTTCCATAGACAATTGTTGTCTATCTCCTTTGTTTAAAGACAAAGCAATGCCACGCGTCTAAGGGACCCACTAACTTTTCGTTGCAAAGGCTGTGGACATGCGTAATGACCGAATGCATTAGAATTACCCATGTCTTTATGGTCCAGTGGATTCCTTTCGCCAAGTGTCACCACACTGTTGTTTGTTAGTGGCCAGACGCTGTGTTTGTGATACGGATATCGTCGGTGCCAAGATATGTTTTATTAATATTTTTTTAAGGTTATGTTTGTTATTATTATTTTTTTTAATTTGGGTTAGTTTTTGTTGGTTGCATCCCCTAAGCCATAATAATACCTATTAATTTATTTTTTTTTTCTTAATTTTAGGCATGTCTTGAGTTAGTGGTTGTTGGTTGCGCCCCCGTAGAGAGGAGGGCCATGCAAATCCATAATAATACCTATTCTTGTTTGGTCATTACGCATGTCTGAAGCCTTTGCATCGAAACGTTAGTGGGTCCCCTAGCCGTTTGTAGACCAAGATGTTGCGTTAATGACATTTTAAGGCGAATGTTCGGCAATTTGTGTTATGATAAAAGCACAGCCAGTGTCTTTTTCTGCTAGATTAGGACTTTTGGGCATGCCTTGGGTTAGGTTTAGTTGATTGCGTCCCCGAAGCGAGCGGAGGGTCATGCGACTTCCCTGGCTCATCTAGCTCCGCCACAAGACGAGTAGACGTTGCCCGGACCGGGAGTTGTTTTACATTTCATTTTCACTTCACGCATGGCCCTCCACTCGCTTCGCTCGCTCCGGGCCCAACAAAACAGAAGTAACCCACGGCACTCCCAAAATGAAGAAAAAAAACTTTGCAAATTTAACCTTAAAAATAACATGTCTTGCCACGCAGACCTTCTTTCTTTTTGGAAATATCCGCCCGAGTCCTCCCGCCTGACGAGTCCTGGGCTTCACAATGCTTACATTTGTATTTTTGTCCAAAAGTTATCATTTTCATCTATTTCTCAAAGTTTAATGGCAAGATAAACTTCACTTCTTAACAACGCGCATTCCGCATATGTCAGGCAATTATTCCCTCCTAATTTAGTAGGGTCATTTAGGAACACCTTGGGCTATTCCCATTATCATTTCTGAACGGAAATATATGACGTCATTAGTTTAACCCATTGGGTTTCTGAACACGCTCCAGTTTATAACAAACACATTTCTGACAAACAGATGTCTGTACGGTCCAGCATATTGCTTTCAGCTGTAGTGCAGTGATCAGATTCCGTGCTTGTGAAAGAGATGGCCGGGGTTCGATTCCCGTCGGTAGCTATATATGGTTTTTTTTAAGGTTATGTTTGTTTCTCTTTTAAATTTGGGTTAGTTTTGTTTAGTTGCACCCCGGAGCGAGCGGAGGGCATTGCATAAAGTAAAAAAAATGTAAACATAAAGACGCACGTGTTTGCGATGCGCGCGCAAGCCCAGGACTCGTCAGGCGTAAGAATGTGTTTCGCGTGCTGTCTGTAACTGCTAATGATCCTCTCTCGTGTGGTGTGGCCATTGATATGCATGGTTTGTTTACATCATATACGTAAGACAAGCCGATTCCCAGGACCCCGGTATCACCACTGAACTACCAGAGCACTTCCAGACATGTGTATCGGGTTCCAGACAATTCATTGCACCGCACACATCGGTAAACTGGAGGCTGATTAGGTGCCATGCTAGGTCTAGCTCTCATTAAATGCGTATATGGTATACACTTTGAATTTATTTTCTTTATTCAAATGGTATACATCTTTGGCGAGGGAAGTTCCCATAGTTCCCTTACCTTACAGTGACTTTATGCAAGACAGTGGCGATAATCGATGTATCGATTTGTATTGGCCGGATGGCCGGGCTAGTTTTACCTCCTCATGGCGGACGACGCAAAATTTTCTTCGTTTACCTTTTGTGAACGTGTTCTTGCTTGTCCCTTTTTTTATAAGAACGTAGTTATTGGTGTAACTTTACTTTGTTGTAAATATAGTGTCATTAAAAACATTTAAGGAGTTTCATAACACCATAAAACTTTAGTATCTATGTTTGTATATTAAAGAATGATGGAAGATATAGCGAAATGTCTATACCCAAAAGCATTATTTTTTCTGGGTTTATTCTTAATTACAGTGACATGAATTCATTATACAACATTGCGAAATATTTAATGCAAAGTATTAAACGAACATCAAAAACTTGTGATATTTGTTTACGTAATGTATTATCAAAAACGCCTCTAGGTATATAAAATAAAAACTTTTCGAAGTTTGTAAAGAGTGCTCAAAAACTACGCAAACATGACTTTCATAATCAAAATAAAAATAATTTTGAAAATAAATTTCCTAAAATAGCAAATTTAAAAAATGTAAATTTAAATTAAGAACAAAAAGCCTTTTATGATAACTGTTCCACAGAAAACACGAATAGTCGAACAGTCAAATATTCGAATATCCGATTAGTCAAATATTCGAGTACAATTCCGAATCCTAATATAAACACTAGTAACATTCTACTCATCTAATGATGATAATAAATAAATTAAAACTTTAAGAAGCATCTTTGTTCATAAAACTTATTTACTTAATTGCCAAATAACCTACAGCATAAAAAAATAAATAGTTATAATTAATGCATTTTTATTTTAAAAAATACAAGCCTAAATTTTTAAAAAACATTATTACTTAGTGTAACATATAGCATAACAATAATTATTATTAAATTTGCAAACTGTCCTAAACACACATCTTTTATTTATAACGGTGATATTTTATCGCTGCTATCCGGATTTTCTATAAAACAGACTAAATTAAAATTTCATTTTAATCACCATTTTATGATTTTAATATATTTTATAGGTAGATGTCTGGAAAATAATTAATTTGAAAGAACATATTATTATTATCTTAATACCCTATGCTAATAATATATACAAACCCGCCATAAATGTTGCCTCCTAATGGCGGATGGGCGGAGCTAAATTGCTGCTTGTCGCCACTGTCGCATTTAAAGATCCTTTACACAAATAGTGCACTATATAAAAATCAACCTCTCTTATTGGTCGATCCATCTCGTATTACGATATGTCTGCGTGATGTAATCGGTTTCTGTCAAGAGTTCTGGTGGTGCAGAGGTATATACAGTTGGGTCTCACCTGGACGGCCGAGGTTCGAACCCCGTTGCTATTTTTTATTTTTTCTTTAAGATTATGTTTCTAAACAGTTTTTTTCATGACTTTGGGTATGTCTTGTGTTAGTTTGGGTTAGCACCTGGTTAGTTTCCTTTTCTTGAGCCCCCCTAGTGAGCGAAGCGAGCAGAGGGCAATGCGGATCGACCAATAGGAAAGGCCGATTTTTATATAGTGCACTATTTGTGTAAAGGATCTTATAATGCGCCACTGTCTTACAGTCACTGTAACTTCCCTTGTCAAACAACGCCACCTGTAGTGTAGGTGGCGTTGTGTCAAAGGTATGGTATACATCAGTGAAAAAAACCAATTATTTCACTGGTATACATACAGTGACTTTATACTTTATACAAGAAAGTCACTGTAGGTATACATCATAGACAAAGAAACAAAAAGTGTTTTCTCTATGATATACTTGTATTCAAATATATTACATATATTTAAATATATGATATATTATTATATTTGCTTGTATTTCATAAGCGTCTGGGTGGACCGGAATGGATTTCCCCTTTTTCATTGACATATTGCGGTATTCCGGCACTTCACGATTTATATTTATATCATATGATTCCTATGAAACGTTGACTATAATTTCCTTCATGCATGAAACAGTGTTCCACATTATTACAATCAAACAGAACTAACCCAAATTTAAAAAAAGGTATAAACATAACCTTTTGACACGCAAGCTTGTCAATTGCTTCCAGAGCCTGGTGGTTAGATGGCTGGGTTGATGGCTGCGCTCGTGTAAATCATGTGATATGACGGCGCAAGTTCGATTCCCGTCAGTGTCGACAGATTTTTTTTATTTTTTTAAGGTTATGCTTATTCCTTTTTTAAATTTGATTTAATTTAAGTTAAAATTGGGTTAGTTTTGTTTGATTGTAATAATGTGGAACACTGTTTCATGCGTGGACGGAGGATTTTATTTATTTTTTTAAAGTTACGTTATTCCTTTTTGAAATTTGAGTTAATTTGGGTTAGAATTGGGTTAGTTGTTTGATTGTAATAATGTGGAACACTGTGAAGTGCCGGAATATCGCACTAAAAAACTGAAATCCATTCCGGTGTACCCAGACCACCGATCTCCATGGTGAACCAGACTCTTGTATGCATTTCAATGGGCGTGGCCATAGAGGAATATAAAAGTAAGGAGAGTATCCCTTCCCTTGTAAAATATTGGCACACCGTTTAATGACAATTGACAATAATGACGTATGATGTTTACTTATACGACACTAAGGGCGGCTTACTGAACTAATGCTAATAATCTATGTTGACAAAACATGTTCCTGTTTTATCGACAAAGGAAAGGCGGCGGGCTATTCAAATGTTATTTTTATTTTAGTCGTATTCCATTAAACTAGACGGTTTATGAATTTATCTGCAACAAACTATTACAACGTTTTTCTTAATCGAGATAAAACAAAGAGAGAACTCTGTAAATACATTAGTTTGTCGCAGATAAATCCATAATGCGCCTGGTTGAATTAAATGCGATTATACATTAAACTTTAGGCGTTGTTTGAACCTAAAGGTAGTTTAGGGTGTAAGAAAATATACACATTTTGCATTTTGTTACAAACTTTATTAAAAAAACATGCGATAGTAAATGCAATCAAAATAACATAAAAAAAACTCTTAACACAACAAAATAGGTAAATAGTATTGACGTATCACAATATATTTCTAATATTCAAAAAACTATTTAACTCGACTAGAACCAAAAATAAAATTTAACAGTAATAAACATCTTAATGAGGAAAACAACTTATATCCTAAAGTAAAACTGAAAACACTTTTATATACTTAAGAACATAAGCAACACGAAAATGGTGACTCTGAAACGCAAATTATTTTTAAAAAAAACTTAACAGGGTCAATTATAAATGGTCTAACGTCTTTATTTATTTTTTGAAGTAAAACTTCTTAACGCGCGCCGGGAGTAAAATTTGAAAGTCGCGACACACGGCGGCGCGACACGAGCTGGCGGAACGAAAACTGGCCGCGACACACGAGCTGGCGGAACAAAAATATGAGGAATATATATTGTGATATATTTGTTAGTTTACAAGCAAAAAATATGGGATTCGCTCTATTACCTTTTCAAGACATAAGCGAAACTTTTATGAAGAATATTTTTTTTTATTTAGGCCTTCCCTTTTTGTTAATCGAGTGGTATATTTAAAAAAAAAAACTACTTTTTAACCAAATCCGTTACGATATGTATAAGGCTAGGGCGTTTAAGTTTAAGAAGTTTCACTTCAGATATGCGCACATAGTGCACACGCTTTTCAGATTTTGTATATTTTTCTTATTTTGTAAAGATATATATAATATGTCGCCATAATATTTTTTTTACAATTAACTGAATTGATAAATCAAGGATGTAATTTTTAACAATATCTCTGTGTTCAAGACAGCTAAACCAACTAAAGAGTCTATGCGCTCTTTCAATATAGTTTTAATTTTGTATTTTAAATGAGAAATATACCCATGTTTTGACAATACATTGAGAACATAATAATGAATTTTTGTCAAATAAATGCTAACTTCCTTACTTACATAAGTCAGTCTTTTCTTTGAATCAGTATATTCCTTAAAAACTAGGAACATATGTTGTGGTTCAACAGTATTAGTTAATAAATTAATTGCACATGTTTGACATTCTTGAGAAAGCTTAATTTTTTTAATTAAAAATCCAGCAACATATGTTAGGGTGTTAGCATCATGATCTGTTATATCTAAATGAATATGAGGTATGTCTAAATTTTCAATTTCATTGGTTGTGAATTTAGAGATATCTTCAAAATCTGACGAATTATTATCTAGAAAGTCTTGTAAATTATCCAGAATGCTACTATCGTCCATTTCGCAGTTTCGGTTTGAAATAGGTGAAACGAGATTGTTTAGAATCGAAGTTTTAAACGACGAAATGAATTGATAACAGTTTGGATTGCTATTTTCTGCCCCAAAATGTCGTATCGCTGAGTATTGGTTCTCTAGTGGATCTTGATTTAAAGAACGTGTCCTTAGAAATTTAAAACCCAAATCTCTACACACTTTCCACAATTCCATGGTAGCTCTTATTGTGGTTAACCAACCACTTTTAAAGGGCATGTGAGATTTGGTTGCGCTATTTGAGACAAAGGTCCACTCACTAATTAGTGGAAGAAGGCGATACCAGAGGGCAAAATGGGGCGATTTGTTTGATAAGCATCTGCGGTAAGGTTTTCCACGTTCTGGGATATTTGTTCTGCCATTAAAACTATCAAACAACTGATCAATGTCGTGGACAAATTCAGCTGTATGAATAGCTTCCGATGGCAAATTATTGGTAGGATTTGTTGTCATTTCCTCAATAATGGCTGCAACCGTATGGCTAAGTGTTCGAGCAGCTATGGACACTTTCATTTTAAGCCGGCTCTGATTTTTTAAATATAAATATATTTCCCGAATGCGTCGTAGACCTTGGAATCGCTTCTTTTTGTCAATATGAAAACATTGCAATCTATTTTTATTAAATTTAATTTTATACTTTAACAGAGCATTTCGAGTGTTTTTCAATAAATGTGGAGGATCGAAAATGGTAAATACTTTATGTTGGTTTATGGTAAAATAGGGGCCCGGTCTACTTTCATCTTGACACAGCAGTTTAATGGCGGAACGATTTGTACTTCCTTGATCACACACTGTACATAAAATGTTAAGCGCAATTTCTTCCAATTTAATGATGACCATCTTTATTATATTTTTTAAATCATAAGAATTAACTGTGTCTCTGGTAAAAAAATATGCGATTGGTTGCTTCCACTTTTTGTGTAGCCCATTAATCATAAAAGTTAAAGCGTGATTTGCATATTTATTTTCACGACCTAATGGACCAAGGTCTACAGCGGCGGATCTAGGGACGCGTGGACCTCAGGGCAAAATATATTTATGGGCCCCTACCCCTTGTATATTTTAAAACTAAGTTAAGGCATCGTGGGGCCCTTTTGAACCTTGGGCCCCAGGGCGGCGCACCGAACTGCCCGGTGATATGTCCGCCACTGAAGGTCTACATACCCAATAACCTTGTCATGGAAATTATCATATATCAGTTGTTCGGATAATGAAATTTCATCAAATATTAATGAACAGAATTTATCCAAGGGGTTCATTTTTTTTATTCTATTGGAAAGTTTTGACAATATCTGAGCGTCTATACCAGCCTCAAATGAGATATTTTGTAAGAGTTTTTGTATTGTAGTTTTACTAGGCAGTGGTATACCTCTTCGCAAAAACCTGTATGTCTTAGGCCCACGTTTATAAAGTGCTAAAGCAAAAACTTTATCCCTTTTCGACCATGTTGGTCTTCGTGTTTTAACATTAGCAAATGAGCTTTTAAAAAATGAGGCAACTGCAGGATCTAATTTTTGCTCTAACTCCCTAAAAACTTCATTTTTTGAAAACTCATAAGCTGCTTTTAATTTTGATTTTGAAGTAAAAAGCTTTTTTTTTAATTTTGCTATCGTATTACGCTGAGTTCTGTTTATGTCATACAATATTCTTTTTTTTGGGCTAAGATTTTTTAATCTTGTTTCCCCAATTCGTGACAAAATTGAAAGTCTTTTTTTATGAATAAGTGTATTTTTTGAAATTGTCGGTTTCAGAGATTGAGAAGATAAAGGTGAATTGTCACAATTATAAGTAGTGGAGTTTTTGATGGAAGGAGGTAATGATTTTGTCTGCAGTATATTTGATTTTATAGAATTGGGTGGACATAGTTGAATATTGCTTATAATATTGATTTTGGGGATTTCAGATGGTTTATTAATATCATTTATGATATTGTCAAAACCTGCCAATGAAGTTGATGACATTTTTGGCTTTTTACAGGCTGGGGAAAAACATTCTTTGGCTGTATTCTGCGAAGAAAATGATTTTTCAATGCATAACGACAATGAATTAGAAACATTTTTGTCAATACTAG
Organism: Pissodes strobi; assembly: GCA_016904865.1. NCBI lineage: Eukaryota > Metazoa > Arthropoda > Insecta > Coleoptera > Curculionidae > Pissodes > Pissodes strobi. The sequence continues at coordinate 817 of JAEQML010066961.1, read as the reverse complement.
TACTATCACTATCCTGGGTTTGTTTAACAAATGGTATTGCAAATTTTAGTAAACGATTTTTAAGAGAATTTGTAAAATCACTTTCTTTAAAATGATCTTCACATAAATAGCAACGCTTTGAATTAAATTGTAAATTAAAAATATTAAACCATTCTAGTCTTCTTTTCAAGTCAGATGGAAATTTAAAAAATAATTTATTTTTGTAATTTGTGTCGATTATCGGGAAGTAATATTTACTGGTGCAGGTAGGTGCTATACACCCATGAACATATTTGCCAGGTGTCTTGGCTGAAGTTTTAAAAGACATTATTGAACTGTTGAATCCCAACCTACCTATGTGGTTTGAGAATTATATCTAATATCACATTTTACATATTTACATTGATAATAAAAGCTACTTCCTACATGATATTATATATACGATGACATTTTCAAAGTACATTAACACCCAATTTTTAAATCTTCATAAAATTGTGTACATGCCATTAATATTTTAAAATTGTTCAAAAAAAAACTATGCTAAAGGATCTTTTTCATACCATTGCCGAATCATTCTCCCTTTGGGCAATATTCTAATGAGAAGCTCTCAGAACTGAAATCGTGTTGCAACGGCTTTCTTTTCTGCAGATCTCAGCTACGGATTATGTTGTCTTAGCAACCCTTTCTGAACTTATGTATGTCTACATCGATTTTGTTACCCTGTCCCTGTAATCTGTAACATTTAGTTAGTATAGCATAGTTGTTTTCAAAATACCAACATATTTATAACATATTTCGTGTTTTTTAGTAGACCGGTTTGGCTGCTTGCTAATCTAAA